>OY720314.1:22759126-23022447 GCA_963082785.1 Philonthus spinipes
ATGGTCAGGTCCATGATTACCATATTTAGTGGCTGCCATTTTTGTGTGTGTATTTTTGTAGAAATTTTAGAAACATTTTGGAATATGCTATTTCAATAAATGGTTTTAATATTTAGACATTGGTAGTTCATATTGTATGAAATAAATATGAATAAATTATTTAAAATCTAATCTGTGTTTTATTGGTTCATTTTTAATAATGTATTCATATTTATTTCATGCTATTTCAATGTTACTAACTGCTTTATTGTTTAAGTCGCGTGAGCCCTTATCAAATACATACGAAAACTTAAGAATAACCAAGTGTTTTATTAAATAGGGATCTGTTCTCTTCAATGTCTGTAGATAGAATGACTAAATATATATTTACAATAAGCAAAAACATTCCCCATCCGGGTGGCGAAGGATGGAATTTATTGTTCATTCATAATAAGAACGCATCCATTCCACACCAAGGGGGTGTTTGAAATTTCTTGGAAGGTCGGTGAAAGCGACCTTTCGAGGATTCACAGAATGAAAACAACTAAGTGTTTAATTAAAAAAATCTCCATACAGTGCATACAATCTTTCCCAAAGCGTTAGATGAGTCAAAAGTAAATATATATATTTCATTTACCACGTTTTATGGAATGAAATAGATATTAAAATTATTTAACTTTGTTCCCATTAATCATTTGGAAAAACATGATCACTAATAACTTAAACATTTATACATTAAATTAATAAATAAAGTATGTATATTGGATAAAAAAAAGCAATCACTCTTGTTATGTTCCGTGCTTTTTAAATTTTCAGTTTCCTGACATATGTTTCGATCTTGACAGATCATTTTCAGAGGTTAAACTAATACCGATGTGAAGTTACCCACGGATTTCCAGCCACGGATTTGTCTCCACCATGGCGGAGGCGTCGGGTAAATTATTTATTTTAAAAGTGATTTACAGCTTATAAACGAATGAAATTAACTCAATTATCCAAGAACTGTGATAAGATATGTCCAACTTAATTTAAAATAATTTTTACTTTCAATTATTAGCCTCGAATAAAGACTTAGACTTATCAGATTCCAAAACGAAGGTGTTTGTCACAATTCAGGAAATTGTTTTTACTCATGGATTGTTGCTAAAGGTCTAAATAATCATTTAAAACAATAAAAACAGGAGTATGTATTTAGTAACTTTTTTTATAAATTTTTAAAGCTCAGCCACGGATTTTGTATAAAAACGAAGGTGTTTGTCACAATTCAGAAATTTGTTTTTACTCTTGGATTATTGCTAAAGGTCTAAATAATCATCTAAAACAATAAAATTAGGGGTAAGTATTTCGTAACTTTTTTTATAAATTTTTAAAGCCCTTTCGTGACCGCGCGTTTAATTTGACGATGATCTGTCAGTATCGAAATATTTGTCAGGAAACTGAAAAAATAAAAAGCATGGGGAACTTAACAAGAATGCTTGTTTGTTTTTTCACCCAATATTAGGATTATTTGTTTGAAAAATAACATATCCATTTAATTTTGGACAGGTGTGTGTTTGTGCGTGTAACAATCTCTCTCCATTAGGAAAGACGACAGAAACAAACGTGTTTACAACAATCACGAACGGGCATGACTGGGTAGGAATAAAAAATGGCGGGAGATTTATAGAATTTTCTTCGCCGGGTTTGAATTATGGATGCGATTTACAATTTCATACACGATGTGTGTATGTAGCGTGGGTAACATTAACATAGAAACGTTTTCTTAACGACCGTGCCTTCCATGTAATCTTTCAGGAGGTAACGCGAAATCCTGAATAAACCAATAAATCCACAAACAACGTCGCGTCGCCAATAACTCGCAAAGCGTATTGGATAAATTACTCAATTTCGTTTCGCAAGAAATTATTAATAAATTATAAATGAATAAATTGTACATTTATTATATTTATATATATTAAAATTCAGATAATTACATACGTTTAAACATGCACAATAAAATAAGAGTTACACTTGTTTTTTTGATCTTCACGTATCTCAAATAAGCAATATTTGAGATATGTGAAGATCAAAAATATAAAAAAAGACACGTTGTATTAACATTGTTTGATTATCAGTCTACAATCTGAATTCTCAGATTATGTAATGTGCGATTTTTTTCCTGTGTAAACTTAATCGACTCCCGAATGAATCAATCAACTGGGGATTTAAACTTCATGCGTGTAGTAAAATTGAGCAATAAATTCCGCGGGTCGTTATTAACTTAGACGTTGGCCAAAACAACGCGAGCCGGCGGGCATTAATCAAATACGGCCATTAATAAAAGTTATGGATTTAATTGTACGTTGCTTGTAATTAAATGGATTTGTTGTTTTAAAGGTTATAATTAAATCGGTTAATTGGATTCCATATGAAAATAATAATTTTTGTTTAATGTAACAATAGTGACGGAATTCATTAATTTAATTTATTTTAAAAATTATTAATGGAAAAATAATTAATTATTTTAATGAACCACAAATAAATACTGAGTGCTATAAAAAAGTTAATTATTTTCTTTATATGAAATAAATATGAATAAATTATTAAAAATCAACTAATAAAACACAGTTTAGATTGAATAACTTTAAATTATCTTGAAAATGGGCTAATAACCCGAAACTAGTCGAGAATTTAAAGTTATTCAATCTAATCTGTGTTTTATTGGTTGACTTTTTAATGATTTATTCATATTTATTTCATACTTTATGAACTACCAATGGCTAAATATTAAAACCATTAATTATATTAAATTTTCTTTATGTATAAAAATTGAACAAAAAAGCGAAGTGGAAACTTGTAAGATTCAAGAAGAAATTAATTCAATATAAAATTTTATTTGATATTTTTGATTTTGAATCAAATTTATTTTTTATATATTTATTTCTGTATTAATATTATATATATATATATAACATCTTCGTTAAGGCTTTGATACAATTTAGATATAATAAAATATTTAATTTAATACGAAGTCCTTGTCTTTATGTTATGTCAGTCTGTCAGTCGTTGATGAGTGATATATGAATATATTGGGGATTTGGGATATTGAAATTTAGGAGGAATGTTTGGGTTTCGTTTGCTACAAAGTAGGTTTAATAATTTTTGGGTTCATGGCAAATTTTTGGGATAGTTTTGAGAATCTTGCCTGCTTTTTTCGTACAGGATGGTATTGGAAGGGTTATGTAGTGGAATGTTTGATTAATTTGACTTAGTATAGTTGAATTAATTTAATATTAATACAAAATCAAAATTCAATTTATTTAAATAAAAAAATCAGTTTGAATAAACCAAATTTTGTATTTGTAAAACATTTTTGCCATTATTAAAAATTACGTCAACATCCGAATTCCTAATCCCGCTTCTGTAATTTATTTCGCCCGCATTTCTCTCCTCTGCTCAGAAAAACCCATTGTCTTTCTTCCACTCGATCCGTCAGGGGAATAAACATTTCAGGTCCATAATGACACAACGCCGGCGATTATTCACTCAGCGCGGCGTTTTTCAGGTGGGCGTCGGATTTAGTTTAAAAGAACTGAAAAAGCGTGGGCCCGATAATTTATATCGTACAAGAATCGACCTCCAGTCCCATTTAATTAGATAATGCAAATGCCTCCTGAACGTACGCACAACGGGCCGATTTGCCGTTGTTAACGAAATTGATAGCTCAATTTGTCGTTTGAATTGATGCTTGATTTATTGGAATGCTATCAAATTAATAGACGCATTTGAATTATTGTTCTTTGTAGGTTTTCAGGAAGAAGTATATAAGCCTTTTTCTATTCTTTCAATAGAAACACTATATCTGGAATGTTATTAGGTATTGGTCTTTCTGTTATTATTTTTCTATCTCAGTATAGTCTTATTTGTCTGTTTTCAATCACAGGTAGGGGTTCATACTGGTAGTATGGGGTTTCGTCTACCTTCTCAGGTAGGTACAGTTCAACTAGTTCCTAGTGGAATATTTTTACAACGCAATTATGTCGTTCTAAATATCCATTTGGAACCAATATTTCACATCCTGCTACTAAATTGTCTAAAGTTTTCTCCACTTTTTTTGCATAGGCGGCATAAATCTATATTCTGTTTTATGATTCTTTTTCTGTATGATTTCGTGAGTATCACTTGATCTTGGACGGCAATTAGTAACCTCTCAGTTTCTTTAAAAAGCTTGCCGTCTTATATCCACTTACTGTCGAATGTGTTCGCTGTCAATGACTACTTTATATTTACCATGGAGCGGTTTACTTTTCCATTGCTCTAGAAGCGTCTTGTCGTTCATTTCCTTCGTTATTGGATTGTAGGATCGATTAGAAAGTCTCAGTGAGGTTGCTTACATGTCATCCTCTACAATAGCTACTCACTCACGGAAGCTTTCTCATGAAAATATTTCGGTAGACTATCAATCAGGGCATGGATGCCTTTTCCCCCCAATTTTCTCGTCAGATGAAATCTCTGTTTTGCACGGTGTGGGAGATGGGATCTGTATTTCCGAAAATCCTTTATCGTTTTTGTGTCAATATCCTTCTATCTACGTTATTATTCGGAAGCTATACGTCAATACTGAGGCATTAAACACCCATGCATGTTTAATGCCATGGCAGTGTAGCGTGCTATTAATTGTGTATTTAGGATAGACCTCATTCGATTGTAATAGCTTAGTTTTCGTGCATCCTTGGCTGTTTTGTGATCGATTCCTCATGCCTGTATAAAACCAAGGTATTTGCATTTATCTTCTGATTGCATGCTTATTATTCCTTCAGTTTCGCCCTCTTATATGTACCCTTCATGGTGAAACCATTCGACATTTATCCTGCCCGAACTCAATTTTGATGTCATCACTAATTACTTATATAGTACTCGAAATAAACATCTCGTTAAGTTACAAATAAAAAGTGAAGATCTCTATATAACTGTCTTTTCATTCAATCATTATTATTATGTGTACAAGCGAAATTGGGTTAATTACACCATGTTTGTTTGTTTTTTGCGTTTTCAGAAATTTACACCGTGATTTTTCTTTTATTTCTCATCATTTTCTCTCTTTCCACCTTCCTCTCTGTGCGTATATCGTTTCGTTTCGGATTGATTAATGCGGGCGATTGTGCAACCGGACAGTAATTAATGGGCTTGCTGAGCGCCGAGGATTCTTGATGAAATTGTCGTGTGTGTATGTGTGTTTTTTCCTATACAAGGTGATTCCAAACTAACACGTGTTTTACTCGATTGAGAAATTTGTCGCGCGTTTTGGAGAAATCGGAAATTTACGGCGAGCGTTTAAGAAACGACAAGTACAAAAAAAATAAGAAAAAAAAAAAAGAAAAAAAATATAGGATTAATCATTGGATATCTTCAGGATTTCGGATTACAAAAAAATAGTAGAAACAATAAAAATATGTCATAGATATTTCCAATAATCATTCAAATCATTATTCAAATGATCATTCGTATGATTAGTCGAATAGCATTTATAGAAATTATTTTAATTTATTATCTTCTATTCTCTACTTTTTTAGAATTTCAAATCATTTATGGTACTTTATTCAACTGTAATCCATTGTTACATTTCCCGTGTTTATATAAAATAATAACTAGTTTGAAATAAATATTTAATTTCTATACCATACCTGAAACTAGTCGCAGAATTTTTGATTGGCCGATTCGACTGAGTATAATCGAATCATTGGAGTATTAAAGTCATCGATTGTTTATTATTAATCTGTTATTATCATTAATATGATATGTAATTATAATTGTAATTTGGAAATGAAGATTCCGTTAATAAAGTAAATTGAAATTGAAATTCGAATGATTATTTGATTCGTTGATATCAGTTATAAAAAAAATATCCTGCATGTAAATTTCTTATTAGATTATGAGAAATTTAATCAGTTGTAAAAACGGCAATTTCATATCTTTAATTAATTTCTCACTTAACCCGTGGTGAAACATTTTAAATTATCCACTATTGATTAAAACACTTGGTATTGTTTCACAGATTTTATTTTACTTTTCCGACTAGTTTCGATTGTAAGTATGCCTTAATAATGACTCACAGTTAAAACTAGTCATAAATGTAAAATAAAATCAGTGAAAAAATATCAAGGGTTTTAATCAATAGTTTATATATATGGTAATTTCAATAAAATTTGAAAAAAAATAATTGAGAGAAATGCCACGTATATATTAGTAATATGTATAAATAAAATTATGAAAAACATTTATTATTTAATAGAAATTCAGTTGTTTTAAGAAATAAACAATACAAAGAAAACGAAAAAGATGCAAGAAATATTTTAATTGGTGTTCGATGTCGTAAAGAGCATTTCTTGGCGGAATATAGATGAACGGTTAAATGAATATATTCATTTTGGTCCAAGGTAAAAGCCTCGAGTGAAATTACTAATGACATCATTGGAACAAATTCAAACAGCTAACTCCTTATTTATTTACGCCCGATTGCGGATGCAACATATTTACAACATGATTAATACTTCTAAAGAAAAAATAATTTAAAAAAATAACCGAAAGAGAACAGTTTTTAATGTTTGTATAATAGAAAAGCGTTATAGATTTCTTATTTAATGAAAATAATAATAATAATAATGTATGAAGGGACAATTGTTTTCAGAATCAGAAAGCCTAATTATTACAAGTCAGTTTATATAATATAAAAAAAAACAGTGATACAAAAAAAAGTATTCTATTTTTTTTCTCCTATCCCGAATGATTTTCTTATTTTGTTTGTTGTCCCAAACAGGTTGATTGTTTTCACTTTTGTCTCTTTTTACCTGAACCACTTCGGACTTCCCTATTTAATCAGTGTATTAAAGTAGTATTATAATTCAGAATGAGAAGGTTTCATAACTAAAATTCAGAAGCAGAAGCCTCAGAGGTGGTTTAATTGTTGCAGTTCAAAATCAGAAAGATTGGCAATTACAATTTATAGTAAGCAGGCTTCACAATTGCAATTCAGAAACAGAAGGCTACACAATTGCAATTCGGAATTAGAAAGCTTCAAAAATAAGTAAGGTTTCACAATTACAATTCAGAAACAAGAGACATGACAATTACAATTCAGACGCAATTACTAAAGTTGGACAATTTGGCAATCCGGGCGCGCGAAAGACGCTTGATACTAGGGTAACTCACCACCAGCCACAGACGAAAACTTCACAATTACAATTCAGAATCAGAAACTTTAACAACTGCAATACAATGTAATTTAATGTATAGTTAGTATAAAGCAATATGTATTTAAATGGACTTACCGTTAATAAACAATAAACAACAATATCATGAGACTTCACAATTGCATTTCAGAAATAGAAGGCTTCATAATTGCAATTTTAAATTGTAATTGTGAATCCTTATTATTATATAAGGATTCACAATTACAATTTTGAAACAGAAATCTTTACAATTACATTTCAGAATCGGAAGGATTGGCAATTACAATTTTAACTAAGAAGGGCTCACAAATGCATTTCAGTATCAGTATTGACAATTGCAATTCAAAATCAGAAGGATTCGCAATTTTAATTGAGAATGCTTCGTAATTACAATTCAGAATAAGAAAACTTGACAATTACAATTCAGAAACAGAAGTATTGGCAATTACAATTCAGAAATGAGCACTCAAATTCTCAATTACAATTAAAAATCAAAAGATATCACAATTACAATTCATAAATGCAATTAAAAATCAGGAGACTGCACAATTGCAATTCAGAAACATAAGAATTGACAATTATAATTCAGAAACGGAAGATTTCTTAATTGCAATTCAGATTCAGAAGTATTCACAATTACAATTTTGAGACAAAAGTCTTTACAATTACAATTCAGAATCAGGATTGAGAATTACAATTTAGAATTAGAATTACCCCGCCGGACATTGAATTACATAATATACACCTGCTGTTGCATATCAATAAAATATTGCATCGTGCAACAATTTCTGATCCTAGAAAAAAATCAATGTAAAAAAACAAAAAAGAACGTTACTTAATATATGGCCATCTGCGGACGCGTGTTTCGGGATCTATCCCTCGTCAGTACAGCTCTGCCTTATTTTTTTCCTTAAAATTTTCCTTGATAAATCGTAATTTATTATATTATAAACAATTCTGTTTAAAACTCAACAAGGACAAAATTACAATAAAAAAACATTTAATTTTTTGCAAAATTCCTTAAACTAATGATTTTCCATCTCCAATTACAATTTACTCAGATAATAAATTTTCCACGGCAATTTCCCTCATATTAACTTACACGCAGCAATAAGAATTTAAAATACATCTGTGTTTAATTCAAGTTTGCATCAAGGCGAAGTCCTCGGCTTTAAAATCACGAATGATATCATTAGAACGAGCCCAGCATAACAATGCGCAATAATTTCAGAGCCGTAAAATATTAATGCCGTTTTATTACTAAAGAGACAACTATGCTGATAGTATTGAAAAGCGATTTATGCGTGCATTACGGTTTCGAATCGCCGATAAACACACCGTTCTTGTTGGTTGACTCACTCAACGTCAGCCGGACTCGCAGGCGGATGGATTTGTTTAATCTGTGAAATATTGATTAGCTACCGGATTTTTGTTTCGCAAAATGTAATAGCAATAATAATTTTGTACTTCCTACTAAATTGTATCGCTTATATATAACATTTAGTAGTATATTGATGTTATTGATGTTAAATGCAAGTATGATAATAAAAAATGTTATTTTTTTTTAAATAATCAATTATTGAGGCTTTTACTTCATGAAACTCCATAATCCATTTATGATCAATTTTTAAAATCATCGGATTTTTATCAGTAGTAGTTTTTTTTATTACAAGATCCGTTCAGTCATTGCACATGGAACACACTAGTCTGATGATGGTCGAAAAACCGAAATGGCCATCACTAGTTATCCATACGCTATTTAATATTAGCAATAGCGAACGGCAGTCGGTTTGGTTTAATCCAATAAACCAAAACCAAAAGGAGGTCGTCCTTTTCCGGCGTCGCATTAACAATGATTTACCAAACACATAAATTACCAACGCCGCCAACCATAACAATTACAGGCCATTAATCCGAATAAAATCGTTATTGTCGTTGCCTTTTCCGTTCGGCGCGCAGCGAAAATCCTTCCATGGCTACCACGATGTTTATATCGGAAACTTCGCTTCGTGGAATATATTTTGAAAACAAAATGAAATTGAATGATGATCCAAATCCTATGATTTGCAATTAAATTCAAGAAAGTGGTAGAAATTTAGTTTGCATTTTGTTATACAACTTTCAAAGATTTTTTATGGAAAAATTTTAGGGAGCAGGTTCGTAAAAATTAGCAAAATTTCACCAATCTGAAACAATCGCAGATTTTATCTAAGCGGTCGTTCCACATTAGTGAAATCATGCTAATTTTTATTACACTTATGTTACATGTGTTTGTGATAGGTCATTGTTTATGGATAGTTTAGGAATTTAATTCAATTTGCGCCGATTAAAATATTCACTTAGTGGAACGATAATAAATTAAAGACGACGCAAGCGCCACCTTTAATTTATTATGATTAATATCGGGTATATAACCACAACAAAATTTCCGTTCAGTCGCCTTCATCAAGGCATTGCACATGGAACACACTAGTCTGATGAGTGATGGACATCACTAGTTATCCATACGCTAGATGAATGCTGGCTGAACATTTCATTAAATAGTGGAACGATATATGAATGATAAATATGAAAAAAAAAAATTAGGTGATAATTTTTGATTTGGAAATTACTTATTCTATTAATTGTCCCGGTTAATCGGGACACAAATCAAAATTTATTCCGGCCGATACAAATTTCGGGTTTTGTAACGAAACTAGTAGATTATGCAAGGCTCTCTGCACCGGCCATAAACCATCGGGGGCCCGGCCCTGAACCACCGAAATCTAACGAAAAATAATATAAATAAAAAAAATAGGGCATAAACAGGGTAATAAAACACGCTCAATAAACGGCGGCTTAGCCTTGTCTCGCTCTTGCGTCCAAGAAGCCGGAAAGCGAAAGCGTTTGTGTGTAAATAAATTATTTCTATCCTAAATATAGAAATCGACACAAGGCGAAAATTATATGTTTATTGGCCGGTCGTGTTCGCGTCCTT
Organism: Philonthus spinipes; assembly: GCA_963082785.1. Lineage (NCBI taxonomy): Eukaryota > Metazoa > Arthropoda > Insecta > Coleoptera > Staphylinidae > Philonthus > Philonthus spinipes. Next base: position 22,769,291 of record OY720314.1, read on the forward strand.
TTTCAGAAAATTGTTATGGCTTCTCGGGCGCGGATTTATCGCCGTGACGGATTTTTATTAATTCTCTTTATGTTTTCCATTCGTATTTAATAATAAATCTCTGAATGGGAATTTCTTAAGCGATTTGTTTAGAAAGAAATTTAAGTTGACACGAAATTTTCGAAAAGAAATAATATATTTTTTTTTGTGAAATTATTTATTAATCCTGTATAAATGATTTTATATAAATCAAACCAGCAGATTTATTTAATGAAATTAGCTGACATGAAATTTCGAAAAGAAAAAAGAAAATAAATGTTGTGAAATTATATTTATGTCGCAAATAAATTATTTTAGAAATAATTAATAGTTTTAATATTTAAACATTGGTAGTTTATACTGTATAAAATAAATATGAATTGATTATTAAAAATCAACGAATAAATCAATCCAATCTGTGTTTAATTGTTTTATTGGTTGATTTTTAATAATTCATTTATATTTATTTTATAAAATTATTTTACATAAACAAAACCATTAGCAATTTAAATGAAATAAAAATGATTTGAAAATAATTGATAAATTATTTCCACATAACATTTTTGACTTACGTTATGTAATTTTTTAAAGTACTTACGTAATGTAAGTCAAAAATATCACAAAAATTATAAAAATGGACAGAAAGACTTCAGGTCGATAGCCCAGGACAGACTAACACCTTCATACAAACTTAGAATTGTATTATATAACTGTATATTATATAAAATTATTGTCTGAATAAAGATGTATATATACAGGGTGAGTTTTTTTCGATGTTCTCTATGGGGATCTCGGAAACTATAAGAGATAGAAAAACGGTTAAATGGGGAAAGAAGTGTAGTTTTATAAGACGAATAAAATGACACTTTCAAAATATTTGAAAAAGTCAAGGGTAACTAGATAATTTGAAAAAAGTAAAATGTGTCAATTTTTTGAAATCAATATATCTCTATTATTATCATAGATAGAAAAAAACTGTAAAGGACAAAGTTGTAGAAAATTTTACACAGATTAATAACAAAAAATCAAAAAAACTTTTTCGCCCATATTTTGGGAGATATGACACAAACTTACCTTTTTTTAAATGGAAACAATAGTTGGCTATGACTTTATTAAAAGGGCTATTTTTTTCCTTTAATCCGATATAACATATGCCATAGTTATTTTTAAAATAAAATAAGTTACAGTCGTTTTTAATTTTACCATACACCAAAAAATAGTTGGCCATGAAAAAGACAAAAGTAAAACAATTGCAGTTGTTTATTCTAAACACACATTAATTCATTTCCATATTTGCTTTGTTTCGATAAGTTTGTTTTGTATATTTTTCGTGTTGTAAGTTTTTTAAAGTGATAATGAATTTTTCCAACGAAGAAAAGCGTGATATGCTTGTTTGTTACATTCAGTGTAATAAAAACGCTGCGGATGCTGCAGAACAATATTATAATCAATATATCGATCGTCGGTAGCCATCTTTACCAACATTCAGAAGTATCACCGTTTTATACTTTTTTTCTGTGGGGTTATGTGAAGAACAAAGTGTATGAACAATCATATCAATCTGTGGAGGATCTTAGACTAGCTGTACTTGAAACATTTTATTCTATTGACAGAAGAAAAGTAAAAAAAACACAAATTCGATTTTAAAAAGATATACTTTATGCCATAATAATAATGGTGGACTTTTTGAGCATCTTATGTAATATTTAAAATTTTCTCCTATTATTATTTTGATAATTTCGGAATTATTTTACTTTATGTTGCTTTTGACAAATCTAAAGAAAGATAATACATTAAATATTGATTTCGTTGCTATAAACAACCGCAATTGTTTTACTTTTGTCTTTTTCATGGCTAACTAATTTTTGGTGTATGGTAAAATTAAAAACGACTGTAACTTATTTTATTTTAAAAATAACTATGACATATGTTATATCGGATTAAAGGGAAAAAAATAACCCTTTTAATAAAGTCATAGCCAACTACTGTTTCCATTTAAAAAAAGGTAAGTTTGTGTCATATCTCCCAAAATAAGGGCGAAAAATTTTTTTTTGATTTTTTGTTATTAATCTGTGTAAAATTTTCTACAACTTTGTCCTTTACAGTTTTTTTCTATCTATGATAATAATAGAGATATATTGATTTCAAAAAATTGACACATTTTACTTTTTTCAAAATATCTAGTTACCCTTGACTTTTTCAAACATTTTGAAAGTGTCATTTTATTCGTCTTATAAAACTACACTTCTTTCCCCATTTAACCGTTTTTCTATCTCTTATAGTTTCCGAGATCCCCATAGAGAACATCGAAAAAAACTCACCCTGTATATATATATATATATATATATATATTAAAAATAATAAATGTCAAAATAATTAATAAATTATTTCTAATTATATTAAAAATATCAAACATAGGGTCAACCGTTAATAAATTGTTAAGCAAATCACAAATGCCGAAAATTGGCGATTTTAACGAGACATTTGTGTGTAAGTGGAAAAGACGTGCTTGTCTAGTTGAATGTGGAACTTGGAAATTTATTAAGGCTAAAATCTCGCTGCAATCCGCCATATTGTTTAAGATTTTGAATAAAAATGTAATTAGGTGAGCCTTTCGACGATGTTCCAACGATTGTAACCCAAAGAAATCAAGTAGTGGAGCATAAGTTATAAAGTTATCAGGGTAGGTACCTGTCTCCTTAAAATAAACGTATTTAATAATCTTTTTTTAATGACTTCAATTTGATTCGAGTAGGAACAGTAAATAGGATGCCAAATACAACAGCAACATTCAAGACGAGACCGAACATAGGCATAATACAACGAAAAAAATACGTATAGGCATGTAAAGAGCTTTGTATTTCGAAAGATAAACCCTAAAAATGTTAAATGTTAAATCGTTATCAAATAGTATTCCCAGATTTTTAAATTGACTAACTCTTGCCAGGACAACACTGTTAATGTCATAATCGTATGAAATAAGATATTTTTTCCTTGAAAATGACATAATTTTGCATTTATTTATATTGAGCCCCTTTGTTCATTTAGTTATAAGTGTTAAATATATATATTTTTTTTGTATATTACTTAAACTACTAGTCAACTGTGTATTTCTGTGTGCTGATGTACCTACGAACTATACTTACATATACTTTATAAATGGGTTTTTTTTTTCTCGTTAATGATTTTATTTTCTCTTGTATATTTTTTGTATGTCTACATATTCTTTGTATTGTGTAAATTTATGGAATTTTTAACTTGTCCTGTATTAGACAAATAAAGTTATTATTATTATTATTATAAACGATTTGTGTATATAAACTTTTAAGATTATTTTGCAGAAACATGCAATCATTTGTAGAGTGTCATCTGCAAATAATAAACAGCTTGTTTGAATAATCTGAGTAATATCATTTATGAGTATATTAAAAAGACAGGGACCTAGAATATATCCCTGAGGGACCCCTGAGGTAGCGCAAACGACGTTTGATCTGAATCCACTGAATTCAACATATAACTCCCTCTTAGTCAAATAAGTTCTCATAAGATTACATAAAGATGCGGAGAACCCAAAAGTGGAAAGCTTAGAAAGTAACGAACCTGTTAAGGGTGCGGTTTAGACGAAAGAGATAGCTATATAAATATTGGCAATCACTAATTCGAGTTAGTTTGCCTTTGTGATCAATGAACAATATTGTATTATACATCAAAGTAATCTTAAAATTAACAGGAATTTCATAAGAAAAATTAAAAATTATTTTAATGTTTAGTTTGTGTAAAAAATAATTATGAAAAAACAATGAGAATTGATCAAATTTATAACAAATTTCAAATTATATTTTTGCTAATTAAACTTGTGCAATGAAAATTTAAAGGATTTCACTAAATTCTGCTTTCAAATAACTTAGCAGACATGACCTATTAATTTCATTATATCTTACAATTTTATTTTCTAACTTGAACTAGTAAGTTGACGTAATACACGAAAATTAACGATTTATTTTTTATTTAGACTAAAAAAAAATTTAGATAAAAAAATGTAAATACATATTCATATTATTAAATCCAAAAGAATGGCTCTTTTCTTAAACGACTATTTCTATTTTATTATCTATCAATCTCTTTCTATTAAACCGCAACCTTAAGTCAAAATAAAAATATGATCTAAAAAAAATGTGAATTTGAATCTAAAAACAATTGACACGCTTAACCATTGAATTTGTAAATATTTCTAGTCAAGATTAATATATCATATAATTAAATTTCAAAATTTCCATTAATGACTGGAATTTCTTTGAATCGCTCGCTATTCAAAAAAAAATCCCAACAACAAAACAATCCAGTAGCGTTGCATTAACGTAATTAATTATATTAAAACAATTAAACGACATTAAACACAACAATTTATAGCCATTCCAGGACTTTCTTTTCACCTTCTTTTTAACGTCCACAATGCAGCACCTTGAGAGTTGCGTTTTAATTTTTTTGTTTTAATTTTTTTTTTCCACATCTGAGCCAAGAAATATCACACTGCGAAATTCTTGTAATTCCTCAATTAAACGCATTAACACAATTATAAAGATATTTATTACGGAGGCTAATAAATTTCAATAATCGCGCGAAAACGCCTCGCCTTCGCGTCCGACACCAAGGTGGCGGGACGGTAATTAATTTCAGTTAATTTTCGCAGGTGACACGAAAATTGAATTCCTAGCGAAAAATTGTTATAGCGCGGATAACCTTACGCTCGATTATTTTGTTTTATGTTTCTTTTTTTGGGAAGGTTTGAGTGAATGCGAGAGGATTTTTGCAACCGCGAGTTTTAATATAAAATCAGGTGGATTTTTTGAAAAAAAAAAAATAAAAATAATATAATATATATTGTACCTCGTAAATTTTGATTTACGAGGTACAATATATACGGTGGCCAGAAAAGGTGTCATTATATAAAGAATCTTTATTGTCAGTATAAATTTGAAAGAAATTAACAATAAATATTATTATTTTATTTACCGAAAATCGGCTATCGGCCAACAGCCTTTCTGCCAAAGTTCGCGCATTTTATGGGGGTGTCTTATTGCTAGTTAAAGGAAGTGATGAATTGGAATAGGGTTTGTGAAGGATTTTTGAATTTAGGAATTATATTATCGTCTCTGGGGATGCAAAGTTGGGAGAGAATGGTGAAATTAGATTGTTTTCTGGAGAATTTTTTGAATCGGTTGTGGAGGCGTTCGATAAAGGGGATAACTTCAGTTCGGTTGTAGAGGAGGGTATTAGATGGGTTGTAGAGTGGGTTAAGAGGGTGCCTAATTTTTGTTAGGGATCTTAGGAATGAACGTTCGCTTACTTGTAGGTTTTAAAGGGTGGGATTCGGAGATGTGCCGAAGAAGATGGATTCATAGTCTAATAGGGGTCTACATATCATTTTGTAAATATTAGTTGCTTTTCTTGTAGAAATGCCCATGTTATTGTAAGTTAGACAACGGAAGTGTTTGGCCCTAGCAGTAATTTTGTTTTTGATAAGAGCAGTGTGTTCTTTGAAATTAAGTTTAGGGTCGAAGGTGATTCCTAAGTACGTGATATACGAAGCAGGGAAGATGGGCTTTTGATAAATGGAGATAGTGATAAGAAGCTGGGATTTGTTTGGATTAATTTTTATTTAATTAAACAAGAAAATTATCACAAATTGAAAGACTGTTATTCCTTACTTCACAATTTATTTTTATGTTAGATGTACATTTCGAGACACAAAGTGCTCATTATCAATAACTCAGTTGTTATTGATAATAATCTAACATAAAATAAATTGTGAAGTAAGGAATAACATATATCAATAACAACTGAGTTATTGATAATGAGCACTTTGTGTCTCGAAATGTACATCTAACATAAAATAAATTGTGAAGTAAGGAATAACAGTCTTTCAATTTGTGATTAAACACTTCACTTAAACTCAAAAATCCATCCAGTGAAGAAAATTATGTTTAAAATTAACAAGGCAAGAACAGAACAAAATTACATGACTCATACATCAATAGCTGTTATTTATTTTGTATAAACATTAACCATTTTCGGGGTGCAATTTTTCACTGTCAAATATTTACCGTTCCGCGTTTTCTTCATGCTTTTTTTTATTTTTGCGGTGCCGACCGACAATTTCGTTTTCGAGCGTGAGTAATGGCGCACGGCAAGAAAAAGCGAGTAACTCGGCGCAGGATAATTTGTGTACATTCGTTCCCAATTAAGCCCCGATCGCTTCCTACATACCGCGCAGAAACTCCGGTCGTAACTCAAACGGAAGTCACCACTTGCCCGATTGTAAATCGCCTCGCCATCCGCGGAATGATGGACTACCGGCGATAAATTAAGACTTGATGGATTCCACTGTGTGCAAGGAGTAACTGTTCCCAGAGTTTAATGAGTTGAATTAAAAAAAAACATAATAATAAGGATATGTGTTCTTTAAAAAAATGCGTGTCGTGGATTAAAGTTGGAGTAACTGTTTCCAGAGCTTAATGAGTTGAAATATACAAAATACAATAATAAGAATTTGCGTTCTTTAAAAAAAATGCGTGACGTGGTTTAAAATTAATCAAGGAAAAATCATATCTGCTTTATTTCGAAGATTTATTGTACTCGTCAATGCGTGACGTGGATTAAAATTAATCAGGGAAAAATCATCTCTGCTTTGATTCGAAGATCATTATATTGTAACGAAAGTAAAAGAATAATCTGGAAAGATCATTCTGGAATGTTCTACAGAGCGCGCGACGGCAAACGCTGCGTCATCGAAAGTTCCGGAAAGTTCGAGAAACAAGCACGCTATTACGCAAATAACCATTGCACCTTTTATTTACAGACCAATAACTAACGCGATTAGCTTCAACAGGACTTTCAAAGAAAGAAAGAAAAAATAAACAAGAACAAAAATAAATAAATAAAAACGAAACATGTATGAAATAATACAAGAACGTCCGAGTGTTCAACGTCTCGTTATAAATAAATAGTGACAGTGTGATGTTAATAAATACTTAATACATGTACTCTAATTAAATAAATAGATATTGGGCGCGTTCAGGGAACTGTAGCGCTGCAGCGCTTTACGAAAGCTAAATGGTATCGCTTTATGTGTGGCGCTGCAGTGCTTTATCAAGCGGTAATGCATAATTTTTTCCGCTGGATCGTTTTTCAAGCCTGAAAACTGAAAATATGGTGGTTTTGTTTACGGCTGCATGTAAACAAAACCACCATATTTTCAGTACAGACAACTACAGTTTGTCCGTTCAGGGAACATCAAGCGCGTTGCGCTGCAGCGCTACATGTATAAAATTTCCATTGTTTTATTTATTTCCGAGTTTGATTAAACCCGATTTCGTAACAATATTATATCTGTTTTATTTCATCAGTGCTTGATTGAACTTAAAAAGTATTTAAATGTTATTTTTTTAGTTTAGTAAGATATTTTGTGATGTAATAAAGTTACAGGTACAGCTCGATTACAGAGGGATGGTTGACTTCAGGCCCTGTTAACTCCATAGGAATTTTCCGTTCAACGTTTGGTAGTGTGCCCCGGCAACCACTTGGAGCGCTGAACGCAGAAATGTCTCTTTCTAAATTATTTCCGTCCTTCTTCCTCTTACACCTACTATACTCAAAAACAAAAAACACGCTGAAGCACGCACTCGTAAACATGGCGTCTACTGTCGTACATGTATAACCTTAATTTGTGTCGTGATTTATCTTGGAATTTATTCATAATATGGGCAAAAAATAATGTTATAAAATGTTCAAATAAATGTCGTGTGTTGTTGGAATTTGAAGGATTATATAAACGGGTAAGCAGTAATCATATAAATCAATAATAAACAATATTTCTTGCAAACAAATATGACAAAGCGTCATTTGATTTTGTATTAGGATTTTCTCTAATTACAAAATCATCGTCAAGTTTTGCTGTACTTGTTTATAAAAATGTATCTGTACTAAAGATTCTTTAGTATATTTAGTACATGTGTTTGTATGAAATAATCCATTGCAAAAAAAGTTACTATTAACATATTTATACGAAAAAAAGGAAGAACAGTCTTTGAGAAAAATGTTTGATTATTAGAAGCATATGTTTTAGATGTTTTGCCTCAATTTATTGCAAGAAATATTATTTGTTATGAAATTGTATGATTATTGCTTATCTGTTTGCATGTTCCTTTGAAATTACAATAATGCAGGACATTATCCTCTCTTACAAATCGAAAATATCTTTGCGAATGTTTCACTATTATAATATCAGATTATATTTTATAATTTGATATTAATAAATAGTGAAACAATATTGGCAAAGTATGAAATATTAAAATAATTTAAATTAACGCGGGATTTCCCTCCTCCCCTGCATTCCGCTGCTTGATTAGACACTAGCGACGCTTGTGGTTTCCGGGGCATACTAAACGAAACTTTGAACGAATCTTTCTATTGGAGTTATCAATCTAGGTAAGGTAATCTGTGGTTGACTTGAACCTTTATAGTACCCATTTGTTGATTTATTTGCAAAAATATAATTTTAAACTCGCTTTTATTTGTAAATAAATTCTTAGCACCATTTTAAACACACAAATTGTCATTCTAATTGAAAGATAACACAAGCGACATCTATTATCTAATTTCACATGATGGCGCCTGCGTTATCTTCCATTTATTATGATTCATACCAGGCATTTAATCACATCCCAAGATCCATTCAACCGCCTTCATTAAGACACATGGAACACACTAGTCTGATGAGGTTCGAAAAACCGAAATGGCCACCACCACTTATCCATACGCTAAACGAATGCTTCTTGAACATTTTTATAAACGCCGATTGTCGTTTTAGATTTCCCAAGTTGGTCGTAGCTGTTTAACATTTTTAGGGTAACGCGATCCTTGAATCGTAACACATGTCAGAGCCACGTACCCGATTAATCAGCCTTTAATCAGCGTGGGTGGGTGTGTTCTTCGTACGTTCCGCAGCAGCAGCAGCAGCGACAGAATAATTTTTCCATTAGAGAGACACTGCATAAATCCTCCATTATTCCCGACGAGCCGGCGAAAAACCATTTGTATTCCTAATATTATTGAAATATATGCAAAACACCGCGTTACGCAAATAACCATTGCGCCTTATTTACAGGCCAATAACTAACGCGATTAGCTTCACCAGGACTTTCAAAGAAAGAGAGAAAAAATAAACAAGCGATTAATAAGAACAAAAATAAATAAATATAAAAAAAACGAAAGGTGTTAAACATGTATGAAACAATACAATCGAACACCTGTTTGTGTTTGTGTTGCTGCCTTTTTTTCTCTCTCTCCTCCCATTCCACCCGGGTCGTAAACTATCCTTCTTTATGACTTAATTAAATATGAAAATCCTAAATCGCTCGATTAATTCCCTCACAATAATAGTGAAATAAATAAATAATCATTTCTCCGCGACAACCGTTCGAGTTGAGCAATGTTTTGTTGTTGTCGATTGCATGTGTGTGTGTGTGGAAGAAAAGCGGTGTGCAGTGAGAGTGTTTTGTTTTAATGAGCAACAAGCAGCCGGTTGATGATTTACGAAAAGAAAAATGGGATTTATTCGTGTATTAGGCGAAGGTGTGGCTGTGTATCGCGTTTTAATGGATTAGCGTGGGAGCGAATCATTGAAACTTAATCCGTGTAAATAGCTAATAATTTCACTCCGTAATGTGGAAAGCAATAAAAACACTGGAACGGTTTCGCAAAAAGGATTGAGAATGGATAATTTGCTAAAAATATTTCGTATTTGCAACAAGACTATTTTTGCAGGGGTCAATATTTGTAAGCGAGTTACGTAAAGATGATGAAATTTAAATTAAAATATTGGGTACAAGCTGTTCTAAAAAAATGGTCGCACATGCTACACAGCTGATTAAACGATTGATTCATTAAAGATAAAGTCAATCAAAATTTGGGACCATCTTGTCAGATCCAGTGGCGGTTAACAGTGAAATTCAATCAAAATTTCGGGCTTTCTTGTGAGATCTAGTGGCGTATATAGAGGGGTGGTTAGGGGCTCATAACCCTCTCCGAAAAATATTTCTATCTGCACGCCTGGTTAGAACAACATATCCCCTTCGTCAAGTTCATAAAATTCTTTTAAAAATAGTTTTCCAATATGCTACAAAATCTAACTTTATTTATTGTAACAATCCAATCATCAAATTTACAACACGATTTTTTATTCAGAGATGAGATTGGACCGTAGTTTTTGTACAATAGAGTCTCTTCAAGCATATTTTTCTTATCGACAAAGCGATTTAAAAAAATGGACGTCATACCTGACTAATAATAATAATAACAATTATTATTGCTCAACAGGAACTAACAACGAAAATTAAGTGTTTAAGTGCCGACATCTATTTCCTGAACAAGAGAAAATCTTCCCAAAGTTCATCGAAACGAAGTTTTATAAAATCACCAAAGAAGTTCCCAAACTGGCGTTCAAGTGGAAAGTGAACTGGATCCAGTTTGAAAAGGGCAAACTACATGCGAAACGACAACACCTACAACTCACTGCATATGAGCTTCACCTAAAATTAGCAAAAAAACTCTCCCTAGGCCGAGTGGGATGAATCATTAAAGAAAATCAAGATCGTTTCAAATGCTAAATTAAATAAAAAATCATTCACTCTGAGGAATAAATTAAGAAAATTACGCGAAGAACAAAAAATAGTTTATATTGTGAGGAAATTAAGATTTCCCAGTCACAAAATAACAACAAAAAAATAAAATACATTATTTTGTATAACAATAATTATTTGATTGACATAAAGCGACTATGGAATTTAATGATTCAAAAACATATATCGCAAGTAATTGGTAGTTGAGGCTATGATCATTCTCGTTTGCTTGAGAAATTTAATGTCGAAACACGAGTGCCGATGTTAAAAGTCAGGTAACTCAATCAGATATCAACTCTTTAATAATCATATTGACAGCCCCGATGTTTTACAGCTAATTATTTTACAAATTATGCTGATGGCTGATTTTGCGCCAAAAATTTATATTAAATGCAGTCTTAAACTTACTGTTGAAATAAAAAAAAGTATTAATAAAATTAAACTATCAATAAAATTCGATCGATCCCATTTTCCAACTGTAAAAATTACTTACAGTTAGAAAAATTGAACAATGAATAATTCCGGCAATGATCAATAAAATTCGATCGATAGCATTTTCCAACAGCAAAAATTACTTACAGTTAGAAAAGGGGATTGTATGGTATGTTTGTTTTAAAATACAAAATTGTTATATCCCTATTCAAAAAACCCATAATAAATCTTTCTCATCCAGTACATAAAACATTCCCGAGACTTGTCTTTTTATTATTTTTCCTCTGCTTTTTTTTTCTCTTTCTCTGTTCCCATTGAAACGCATACCAGCCATTCAAGTGAACTCGGTTGCATTTACTTATCCTTACAGTATTTATATCACTCACCGACAATTAATAATACCCGATTCAAACGCTCCGCATACCTACATAAATCGAATAAAAAGTGTGTATGCAAATGATAGTAGGCGTACGTGTATATAATATATTGTTTTCGCCTGAATTAATTAACGTCTCCATTGTGCCAGTGCATGTGTGTTTAATGGTGAACCGCTCCGGATAAATAATTCAGGACGCATAAAAATCGCGCATTAATTAATGGGTTTCGTTTGGAAATCAAAATGGTGAACGCCTCTTTGTCGTGTAATTTATTTGCATTGGTTGATAGTGGTTTTTTTTCCAGCCGGCACATTTATGAATTAAATTATGAATAGCGTGTGAACTGTCTCATTATTTATGAAGTGGATTCCGATTGGGTTTTTTTCTACTCTTGCGCGGCGTTGCGGTCATTTTTCTTGCCGGGACAATTATTTATTGCGGTTTGAGTGGTTATTGTAATGATCAGCATATTTTCTTGCTGGTAACGGTGAGGAAAAATCAATTAAGGATAAAAGTTGTAATGGTTATAATCTTCACGAGGTTTCTTTATTTCATTATTTGATTCAACAAGAAGAAAAATAAAGTCCTGAATAAATAGACTTTTCTTTACTTGCGTTGAATCAAATACTTTTTTATCTCATTCATTACTTTATTCTATACATACTTGTAAGTCAATAAAGGATTATTATTATTTGTACTATCCAGTATAGACCGGAGCTATCCACTGAACGGATTATATCAAGATTCAGTTGACTGTTGGTGTGGCGTTGTTTTGTCATCCCCCAAGAACTTCCTAACTATGCGACAAGTGTTGAGTATTACTGCCTTCTGTAATTCAATGTAGGTATACTTTGGCAGGTTTTGGTTTTGCTTTTACGCAAATTTATTATTATTAAATGTACAAATATAAACATAGTTACTTCCAAATTTTGTATATAGAAGTATTTACGTAAATTCAATGTTAATTTTAAGATTAACATTTGCATTATTCCGCAACCTAACTTACAAAAAAGGTGGAATAAATAATAAAACAACGATATACCGCCCCTTAATTGAATACGGATATATCATCAAGAGGTGGACTCTTCTAATCCCACCTTACACCACATCCAAGTTAGCGAGCGAGCATCCTTGAGAACCCTAGCAAAAATCCACCACCCCTTAAATCCCTTATATAATCCTTCGAGTCGATTCCTATATGATACTACCCTCATAATTCCGATAGAGGAATGCCTTCAAAACCTATCTGAAAAATTTGCAAAAAATCTTTATAATTTCCGTTCCAGCTCAAAATTTTATATACACCTAAATCCTACCGTACCCCTTAAATTAAAAAAAAAAATAAAAACAGAAAATGATGATTGAATAAAAAAGAGTATTCATTCACTTGGTCACAGTTATTTAAATAAATTAAATAAAAATGATTTGAAAATAATTAGATGGCTCTACTTCCAAAGATTTAGTCTTGCATTATATATATAATCTAAAATCCCCATCTACCATAATGGTGGTGTAGGGGTTAGTCTTGCATTAAATATTCTCAAATCAAAAATTGTTCATCTGTCGTTAATGATGCATTGGAAAAGAGTTACTATTCCAACGCATCTCATCATTTTCTCTGTTAAAGACGGATGAACAATTTTTGATTGGAGAATATTTAATTCAAGACCATATTTTTGGAAGTGGAACCGTCTGATACCATCGAGAACGTCATTATTAATATGCAATGATTGGTTGTAATAAAGACAATTGAGAAATAACAAATTGTCTTTATATTAGCTGTAACATTTTACATTGCACAGAGTAGCAGCATGTTTGTACGTTTAATCCATGTGTAATCTACAATGTAAAATCACCATTAAATGTTTCCTCCAGTAAGTAAATAATTAAACATTCATAAAATCCTTGTTTTCGCATAAATAATACTTTTAACAAAAAAAGTTGCAACATTCATATCAACTGACTCGATCTATTCAGTATGATCTAGTTTACCTGAACGGCAAGGAAGAAACGAGAGCCGATCGGAACGTGCAAGCTTCGTGACATGTCTCAATAAACAAGACATTAGCGTACCGCTAATTGCCGCTGCGGTGTATCAATAAACAATCGTGCATATGCACGCTGGCGGCGGCGGCGACGTTAAAATCGGCGCTGCGATCGCGACTCTTTTGCGCCCATCTCCTGGGGAAAATGCCGGATGGGCGCAGTCTCAGGGAATTTTGATTTATTTTATTGGCGGCGCACGCGGGCGCCGTTTAAGCGCTCTCTGCTGGTAGAAAGCGGTGTGTTCCGTGCTGTTTCTGACCGTACGTTGAAGTCTCTTTAGCGGTGATTTAATAACTTTGCCGGTTTACACGGACAAACTGCCAGCGTTTTGTTATGGGAAAATGATTGTGCTGTTGTTTATATGTGTGTGTGTGTTTTGAAATGGATGATTAATTTTAACATTACAATATATAAACACAAAAATTATGCATAATTAATTATTCTACTTAGTAGTAGTGAGAAATATAATAGGAATTGTAAACATTTCTAGTTTCTATTTCTTGAATTTCGAAACGATTCGAATATCCACGCAACAATAATTTTATTTAAATATAAAATAAGGAGGCAGAAAGACCCCAGGTCGATAGCCCGGACAGACTAACACAATACTTATCTTATTAAGTAAATATATTCCTACACCACCATTATGGTAGATGGGGATTTTAGATTATATATATATATATATATATATATATATATATATATATACAGGGAGCTTTTTTATCAGTATACATTTCCCCTATGTATACCTGCAAAATACGCGAGTCAAATGCATTAATGTATGTGTGTTTAGTTGCCTAGAACATGCAACTGAGCATACATATGGAAAATAGTCAACTAAAAATACACACATTAATCGGTTCAATGCGCCTGACTCGCGTTTTTTGCAGGTACACAATTCCCCTAATGTATACTGATAAAAAAAACCTCTCTGTATATATTAAGTAAATATAAATTAATGTATAAGATTATATAATGTTGTTGTCTGAATAAAGATGTTTGTATATATAAAATAAGAGAAATTATCTGCTTCTTACAAAAATCTGTATACCCCGTAACGCTAATATCCTTTGCTAAATACAAACAATTTCCCATCACTATTCATAAATGCATTCGTGTCAATCATCATGAACTGACAGCTAGCTAGCATAAAATATGTCTTTGAGAAAATGTACAGAATAATCGAAAATAAAAAAAGTAAGATTATCAAATTACCTTAATAAATAGAACACCCTGTATATTAGAAATACATTTCAACGACAATCAAGTTTTTTTTTATTCAAATATCATAAGTAGTATTTTCAATATTATTTAATATTTGTCGTAGATTATTAATCACCCGCCTGATGATGCCACTGTGCTGGCGAAACAATTGTAGTAGTGTCTCTAAAATAAATAAAAAATGTGAAACTTAAAAAAAAAAAAACGTTGTTTTATTTACAAATTATGGAGTTTCATCAGGTAATAACATCGACACATTCGATTATTTGTGGTAGAATTAAAAAAATGTAAAAGTATGCAGCATGTTTTATTTGAAAAAAAAAGAAACGCAAGTTATGTTAACAAATCGAACACCCTGTATCATAAAAATGTATTTCAACGATAATTTGTATATATTAAAAAAAACTATTTTTCGAAAAATTATTTGAAATTCTGTACGGTTCGAGAGTCAATTAAATGTTTCAGAAAATTTAACCAACATTCTAACATGAAGTAATGTGAATAACAACAATCAAGTAATTTTAGAGTGTAAATGAAGAAAAGGAGTGAAAGAATAAGACGAGAACAATAATCGGAAACAGAAAAAAATTAAGATATGTGCCGGCGTGAAAGTGTGAGCCCGGCGCATTCACCATTTTGAGTCATATATTGAAAATTAATTTAGTAAATTCCAGTAATGAAAATACAAAAAGAAAACATTCCGCAAAATGTATTTAGTTAAATAAGAGATGTAAAAAGAAAAAATCAACGAATGTCTGTCTTTACAACTGAACAGTCTTTAGTAGCAGCTGACATAAAATTGGTGCGAATTAATGCATGAAAATAAGGAAAATTGATTTAAGATATTAGATGTTTGAAACATAAATAAAACTTGCTTCGTTTTACTACAATACGTTTATTTTTTTTTAAGCTAGATTCGACTTCTGTCATTTTCAAGGAGTGTACAGAAATCGCGATGTAAATGAATGGGAGGTCATCTGGTGAAGACCAATTCTCCAATTGTAGAATGCAGAGAATTGACGAGAAAGAGCTCAGTGAGGTGTAGCTAGAAAAAGCTTAACCTAAAGCTACCTAAAGTATAGTCGATAATTTTATTTATGGTTTGAAAATTTTTATTTAGTTTTGCTATTATTTCAGTAGTGTACGATATTGTATGATAAGTATTGTTTATAATAATATGCCAAATAAAGGTTATATACATATAATCCAATGCCTGGTTAATATGTCTCGTATGGTGAAGTACATTCATCAATAACCACGCATTTTAGAGTGATTTTCCATTAACAAATTAGGACTAAATTCTTAATAAAAGAACAGCATCCCGTACATATCAACCATGTTTCATCATGTAATCCAAACTAAAGATATTCGCAATAAATATTTATTGTTAAACAAATCAAGTGTTTTATTTCATTATAGCTTTAATTATGTTCGTAATGTTTCACCAATTGATAAATGAGAAAGTTCAATTCAATTCATTTATTTACGGTAAATCACCTTTATACAGAATAATATCAATATTCAAAATGTTTAGAAAAATAGCATGACTGTAAATCACATATAGACAGAATAATACAATTTTACATATATAACATATTTTAATATCAGTAGCGGAAACTGCAAAATAAAATTAAGTGGTCGACTCTAGCGATGAAAAAAATAAATATTAAAGTTATTAAAAAAATGTTTAGATTTGTTTAAAATGAATTACTATTATTTTTATAATGGCAGGTTAAGGTTATCGAAACTTTAGTCAAGAATAAACAATCCAAGTTACGCAAACAATGTAAAAAGTGTTTCATTTTCTAAAATTGAATTAAAATATATAACAATGTCAACTAGCTCTTAATAATTGTACAACATATTCAATTTACGCAACGAACCTCTCAACCATTGTTCCGCTTAAAATAAACACATTCATACAAATCCCATTATTACAAAATACGCACCACCTCCTTATTATTGTTCTCGCCGTAGTCTCTTTTTTTTCAATTAAGGTAAACTAATTTCACTAATTAAGTCGAAGGCGTGTAATTTAGTGCGACACCGACCTGATTTATCCGCCGTGTTTATTGTCCCGGGCGAATTCAGAAACAAAGAGAAAATTGCCCGAGCAACTCACCCGTAAAGAATAAATAATAATCTAATGGTGTTACAAATGTAATTGTTAACGTCCGTTTCGCAAAAAATCGGTCTCTCGCGCGACTCTAATTCCAACGCGAACAAATTACTTCGTGATTTATGTCCACAACGCAATAATAATAATAATGATAAGGAATGTAATAATAATGTGGAATTATTACAAAGGAATCTAAAATAACCATGTTATTTAAGTTTAAGTTATGTTCATAATAAATTAAAGACGACGCAAGCGCCACCTTTTGCCTAATTTCAAGTGGCATCGTCAACGATTTGTGTCAGGCAATTGATTATGGAACCAAAACAAATGTTATTCTTGTTTTGGTTCCATCCAATTGATGATGGAACAAAACAAGTGTTATTCTTTACCAAATATTAATATCCGTTTCCATCAAGAGTGCAACAAGCATAAACTTTAAACAATTTTCCAATAACCCTTCGTTATTCAACAGCTGTTCAACTCTTCTTCTTTTTGCAGGTAGGTACTCCTAATCGCGTTACAGCATGCGGCATTGTTGTGCATTATTTACAATGCAAAATATGATTAGTGCTCCGCTGATGGAATTCGTTTAATGTCTGGCCGCGCCGTCAATCGAACCGTCGAAACCTGAACCCACAATTCACTCCACCGTCAGGCGATTACAAGAGCCCGTGATTGACAGATCAAAGGAGGCTGGGATAATTAGAAGCAATGGACTCGTTAAAAAAAGTGCCCGACCGTCGAAATAACGGAAAATATGCAGACAATCGCAAAACCATGAATTTACAAAAAAATGGATAATCGAATATTTTTTTTATATTTCGTCATTTTTTATTACAATTTAAAGCTAATTAGATGGTAATTAGAAATAATGGAAATAATAATAAAATATGCTGATTCAAAAATGAGTATTTATCTTTTTATATTTATTTATTTTGTAACGAAATACGTGCGGTATAGTCCCAAAGCGCTCTGCATTACCCTTCCCGCTCCCAACACCGCACCCTCACACACCTCTTTCAAGAAGTACCGCGCAGGAAGGGGATGACACTCTGACATTAAATACCTCCCGAAAATAATCAGACCCCCCAATTTCATCATGCTGATCAAAAACTTTCTCAGCAATCGCACATTTTCCGTTCGCCACGAAAATGCTCTATCAGAAGCTCGCTCTATAACTGCAGGTGTACCACAAGGTTCTGTACTGCCCCCTCTACTTTACAAAATATAAGGTTTTCCATTTGTAATATGTCATGATCTGTCATTTATTTTTCATTGTATTCAGTAGTGTTTACAATTTCATCATACACAAGAACAACGTTTACAAATTATTCAGTTTTATTATCAAAATAATCGTTTCCCCAATTGCAACTTTTCGTGCGCTTTTGCCATTTTATGGTCGTAATAATCATCCAAGTGTGCTCGCCATTCGTCGAATTGTTGAAAATTATGAGCGTACATTTTCTTTACATAATGCTAAAGTGCCAATAAGACAAAGAACCGCTCGAAGTAATGCAAATATTGCTGCCGTTCAGGCAAGTGTTGCTAAAGACCGCAATTTGTCGATTTCAAGACGTTCTCAACAATTGGAACTGTCTCAAACCACAATCTGGCGGATTTTGAAAAAGGATTTGTGTTTGTATCCGTATAAAATTGTTCTCACTCAAGAACTGAAGCCATTGGACCACCGTGCTTCTTTCGAAATGAAGATGGTACATCGTTACTGTCAATGGAGAGCGGTATAGATCGATGATAACCAACTTTTTATGGCCGAAATTGGAAGAAGTTGATCTTGACAACATTTGGTTCCAACAAGATGGGGCTACATGCCACGCAGCAAATGCAATAATTGAATGATTGTGAGAAAAGTTTGGAGATTCGATTATTTCAAGAAATTGTGGTATTGAATGGCCTCCAAGAAGTTGTGATTTAACACCATTAGACTATTTCCTGTGGGGTTATTTCAAGTCATTGGTCTTTCGAAATAAACCAGACTCTTTCAAGCTTTAAAAGTCAATATTAAACGTGCTATTCATGACATACGACTTGATTTAGTGCTCGAAAATTGGGTTCATCGAATTCGTTTCTGCAGAAGAAGTCGTGGTGGCCATTTGAATGACGTTTTATTTAGAACTTAATTGTATCGATTGTACTTCACATTACATAAAAAACATTTGAATTTTCTTAACAATAAGTGTGTTTTTTTTAAAGAAATATCACTCTTATTGGAAAACCCTTTATTTATACACAACCTTCCAGACACAGCAAATGTGTTAACAGCACAATATGCTGACGATACAGCCTTCTTATATCGTGGTAAACACTTGCCACATATGATTAACAAAATCCAAAGAGCCTTCGAATATAAGATGAACTTATAACAAATATACCATTAAATAAACTCTTATCTAGGAGTTGGTCACGAGTCCGGCACCTCCACCATCTGACTAAACATCAATTTTTGATATTTCCTCAAACAATTATTTATAAAATAGTGTTAACTTATTAATAATCAAACACCTCAGATTCTCTAAAAACTTAAAAAAAAATAAAAATATTTATTTTCAGTAAATTATTGCAGTAAGAATTCAATAAAATTTGTATAATTTTCAAAGTGCCAAAAGTCATTGTTTGGCGCCGTCGATTTTTTATTTCATTGGCCATAAATGTTTATTAAGGCTTTGTTTATAATAAATTTCGAATTTCCTTACTTGCTGATTTATGCAAAACAATTTATTTTGGCTTCAATAAAGTTATTATTGATTCTCATTTATAACTCCGACCCACACAACACAAACAAATCATTGTGTTCAGCTTATTAAACGTACATTTATTATTCCCATTCTTTATACCTCTCTTGTTGATATCAATCAATCGATAGACAGTTTCCACGAGCCGAGTCATTTACCTCTCTCGTCCGTCCATTATCAAAACGTGAATACGCGCCAATTACGATAGATCATTGACCAAAAAATTCGCGTCCTTGCAGGAAACCGTTCTCTCCAGACATAAACAACCGACGTGTCCGTTTCTGTTTATTCGCCTGTTTTTTTTTATTTTGTTTGCATTTGTGTATTCCCCCACTCTTTTCTCGCACGACTCGCAGTATTTTAATTGACACAACGTAAGAGAGACAAAGAGAGAGAAAGAAAAGACGTGAGTGAATTTCGCAATTGCGTTTCCTTTGTGTTTAAGAATAACGCGGAAAAACGTGAAAAGGATAACGGTTTGGGGAGGGGGGCGAAATTTGCGGTTTAATTATCATTCAATCCGTTGATATCATCTAATGAAATCGGGTGCTGGATTGGGATAGCCGAGTGGGAAAAAGCCTTGCTCATGAGGAAGAAGACTGCGGATTCTAGTCTCGTTCCGAGTGGAATTTGTTAGGCCCTTTCGACCAGTACTGCTATTTAATATTCATTTTAATAAGTCACAATACATTCATGGACCCAAATAATAGAGAATTTTTTTTTAATTCTTAATAAAGAAAAAAACATTTTTTTCTTAATTATTTGGGTCCATGAATGTATTGTGACGTCTTAAAATTAATATTAAATGGCAGTGCTGGTCGAAAGGGCCTAGTAGTCAAAACCATATCCTCAATTCGTATTCTTTCAATTTTTGTAAAGGATGGTAGACCTTTACAAAAATTGCGTAGATAGCAATAAATAAATTTAAGGGGGGTGGGGGGTGGCTGTGGTTTGAGGTTTGCTGGCTGAGGGTTATGATTTCTTACTGTTAATAATTTAATACAAATGAAATCAAATTTAAGACACATTTTAATAATGTCAATTTATTTTCATAATAAAATTTAATATTGTTACAGCCTTGCTAAAACGTTATGTATTTACTTTT
This sequence comes from Philonthus spinipes, assembly GCA_963082785.1. Classification (NCBI taxonomy): domain Eukaryota; kingdom Metazoa; phylum Arthropoda; class Insecta; order Coleoptera; family Staphylinidae; genus Philonthus; species Philonthus spinipes. The sequence continues at coordinate 22,790,038 of OY720314.1, forward strand.
TTTTAATTAAGTCTTAAAATGTCCTAGGTTAGGTTAGGTTCGAGTGGCAGCAGTCCTAGGACTGCTCATTTAGGCCCACTTAGGCCCATTGTGTTACCACAAGTAGAAGATTTTCCTAAAAACAATATAAAATGTAAAATATTTTGAAAACTACGAAAGATAAGCATATAGCATTCTATATGAAAAATGTTCTTTTTTTTATGACAATCGAAGAACAAAAAAAGTGTAGTGTGAAAAAATAAAATTACACCGATTTGAAAAGTCACATATTTAACATTATTTTTCAAACACCCTGTATAAAAATATATCATATGTAAAATTATCATTGCATAGAATAGTATTATCTTAGTATGCATACTCAATTTCATTTCTCTATCCAAAAAAAAGTAATGTAAATAGAAAAGAGTATTCATTCACTTGGTCACAGTTATTTAAATATATTAATTATTTTCAAATCATTTTTATTTAAAAAAGTAATGATTTTTTTGGTTCACCTCTGCAAGTGTCAATATTTTTAGAAAATATATTATTTTGCAGTAACGGCTAATCAAAACTACTTACTGTGTTATATTGCTGTAAAGACAATTTAAAGGGGAATCGAAGAAAAATATAATATATAGGGTTTTTCATATAAACTAAAAAAGTTGATATCAATTCCATGAAAATGAATCACCCTGTATATATAAAAATAATTCTATATTATACGTCTTCAGAAGTCAAGCAAGTTTTATTAATACATTAATGCTGAATTTCTAAAGACAAGGGAGATATCGAAGACGGGCACTTCGGTGACTCACCCTGTATGTGGAGTTTCAGAAAAAGAAATTAATAACACGTATGAGGATAAATAATAAAAATTGAATTAAATCTTTAATTTCGTTTTGACATTTTCAATGTCGGATTTTTTTACACCCTGTATGTATTTATATATTTCTAATTATTTTAAAAATTAATTTAAAATCGTAAATATTTTATTAAATTGAAAATCGTCGTATATTTTTTATAATTTAAATAACAATCTTATTCATAATTCGATTTTCATACGAGAACGCCTAGATTTAACATGGAGACTTTAACGATAGATGAGGCGACAAAAAAAGCTCTCCCGAAAGCTCGATGGCAAAATGCGCGTTTTTGAAGCGAAATCCTTTGGAAATACACAAAACAAACAGGTTTTTTCCTTAATTGATATTTCAAAGGTATAATTTCTTAATTAATTAAATAAAAAATGGAAGAAAAAAATCAAATTAGAGTACCAATTTTGTTGTCTGTGGGTTGCTGAGCGACCATCTTGGTCCTTACGTTATCGACCACACTTAATTTTGTTGTTTTTATTAAATTAATTAAAATAAATTGACTAATCTATGAATACAAGAGGAAAGAAGCTCTAAACAGAAAAGAAATTTAAAAATTAACATCGATTTCAAAAGAATATAATTATTCCCCTGAAAATTTATGTCGGCGCATCGATCTCTGGATTGGGAGATCCCCGAAATCGGTAAACACGTGTACAGGAATACAGGGACTTCCCCGTGTGTGAGGAGAACAAAACCGGCGGAGCAGGGGAATGAGGGACAGTGAGTAGAACGCCAGAGAGCGGCGAGCCCTGTGAGAAGCAGTTTTGAACTTCTGAGTTTACCTAGTCAGAAAAGGATATTTAATAGTTGATAATTATTTAATCGTGTTAGTTTAGTTAATAGTGATCGTTATAAGTTTAAATTAGTGTTGATTTGTACTTTAAATTAAACAATAGAAACAATATAAAATCCAAGACAATGAATAATGATTCAACAGAAAGGATGATCATTTTATATACGCACTCAATGCTTTGATGCGTTTCTGAACAATTCAAACAGGAAAATTTACATTGAGTACATTCTAGTATGTTCGGTGTTACATAAAACTCTTTGTATATATAGAAAATCTTTATTTCTGAGAGATACATTAAATTACTATACAATATTTGCAACATTACAATTATAAACATCTAGTTATAGTTATGCCTCAGAAAATGACTATCGACCATCGGTCTTACTGCCTTCATTTTATATTTTCTTTTAAATTAATAGAATCGACTTGATTAATACACTTTCTTCGCAAAATTCTTTAATTTTGTCGGCTTAAATAAATCCAAGCGGCATAAAAAATGCCAATATCCGATATTGAAAATGTAAGACCGAATTAATGCCGACAAAATCAAAGAATTTAGCGAAGAAATTTAGTTTCTAATGCCCGTACTAATAGTCAGGGATTGATTAAGAATTGAGAATTAATTCTTGGATGGCATCAATATATATAAAATAATCAACATAATTATAGATTACATTGCAAACAATTCTTAGAACAACCAATAGCATTCGCGAATCCGGGATTCATCAATCCTAGATCGAATCAAGTATTAAGTCACTGCCATAAGTGTATTAATCAAGTCGATTCTATTAATTTAAAGGAAAATATAAATATATTAAATAAAAATGACTTGAAAATAATTAATAAATTATTTCCACATTTAGCTCTGTGACTATTGACTTACCTACGTAAGTACGTTAAACAAATGCACATCAAAACAACTACTTCTCGGGCAAATACCCATGCCGGACATTGAATTACATAATGTACACCTGCTGCTGCACATCAATAAAATATTGTATAATGCAACAAATTTTGATCCGAGAAAAATTTTTTAATGTAAAAACAACAAAAGGAACGTTACTTAATACAAGGCCATCTGCAGACACGTGTTTCGGAATCTATCCCTCGTCAGTACAGCTATGCCTTACATAATTTAAAGATGTTAAAATAAATCAATTAAATTCATTCAAATACAATCAGCAAAATTAAATCAGTTATATTAAATCAAATTAAACTAAATCAATTTAAATTAAAATAAACCAAATTAATTCAATTTAAATCAAAACCGAATAAAATTAAACGAAAAGAATTGAATCAAATTAATTAAAAAGAGCGACGATGAATACTGTTTTCTATTTATGGAAAATATAAATTTGTGTCCTCAGGAAGATGGTCTATGAAAGACATCTTCATGCATATTTGTATTATATAGTTCTATATTAAATTATTATGTAGTTCTATATTATATATGTATTATATAGTTCTATATTAAATTTAATGTTATTGTCTGAATAAAGATGTATATATAAAATTATGATCAGGCCGTAAATAATAAATCAACCTAATTACAATTCTGGTATAAACAGAGAAGAAGACGACTCTCAGCGGGAATAATTAAAACCGAATCATTAAACATTCGCAATCTCCGCAATTTCCAATCGAATCCCGCCTTCAACGCCGCGGATTGCAGTAACATATTAATCAAAAACCCAAACGGCTTATCTCCCGTGTGATTCACGCAGCTTATATAACACACACACTCGCTAAAAAGAAGAAGCGCGAGTTTTCGACGCAATTAAAATTACCCAAGTATTTACATTTTGCAACTATTTCGAATTTTTCGCATTGCGTTAATTGCACGGTTGAACCCGATAAATAAATTGGAAACCCACGGCGGTGATGATGATGATTATGTTGATGATCAACGAGAAGAAGAAGAAGAAAAAGACGCGACCGGTCGGCGCTTTCACAAAAATCGTTGTAAAAAGTTAACGCTCAGTGTTTCTATTTGCGGAGGATTATGGGAAGATTACGGCGCGGTCGGTGTTGTTCGCGAAGCTTCCTCGTCAATTTGCATCTTTGTAAATCACTTTGCGGGGCGCTATGGGTGTAAGAAAGTAATCGACTTAAGTTGTGTTTAATCGTTGCTTTGCGTGGTTTACTTTTTAGATTACTTCCTGTTCTCGCGCGCTCTTTTAACAAAAAAGTCAAATTTATTGACACGGGAATAAATCATAACAATAATAGAAAAAAAGGGAAATATTATTTATTTTCAATTAATTTAATTAGGCGAAAGATGGCGCTTGATTCGTCTTTAATTTATTATGATTAATTATTTTCAAATTCTTTTTATTTCATTTAAAATCATAACATTTTTCAAAGAGGCGAAAGATACTGAATACTTTATATTTTTATTTTTACATTTTCTTAGATAAATTATTGTTTCCATTATGTAATTATATACTCGTAGATGTTAGTTTGTGAAGTCATAAGCAACACTGAATCAATTCTTTGAACCGTTTGGGAATACACTTATCTTACTTATTAATTATTAATAGTTTAAGATTACTTACCTGATTATATACAAATATGTAAATTATTGTATAATGTAATCAATTATAATGGAGAATTCCGTAAAATAAAGTTAAAGTTAAAGAATGATAAGAAAGATACAATCCTTAATATCTTCGCATTTTATATTGCACAAGAGCTCCAGCATTTCCAGAGATTAATGGAATTGCTTGAGCCCTTGTGCAATATAAAATGCGAAGATATTAAGGATTGTGTCAGTGTATTGAATAGCAGAGCTGTACTGACGAGGGATAGATCCCGAAACACATGTCTGCAAATAGCCTTATATTAAGTAAGATTTACATAACCTACACCTGCTGTTGTATATCGATAAAATATTGAGATAAAGAAAACACTTAATAACTTTTTTAAACCACTTAAGGATTTATTTCACTGTGACTCAGTTCGACAATGATTGCCGTGAAGTCGAAAGTAGTCACAGTTAAATAAATCCTTAAGTGGAATAAAAAAAGTTATCAAGTGTTTCTTTCTTTATCCTAATATTGAAACTGTAACACGACGTAAACGCTTCAAAGATTCAAGAAGGGCAAGGGTATTTGCCCGGGAAGTAGTTGTTTTAATGTGTACTTTTTACGTAACGTAAGTCAAAATGTAACAGAGCTAAATGTGAGAATAATTTATTAATCATTTTCAAAAAAAATATTTAATTTATTTAAATATCTCTGACTAAGTGAATGAATGAAATTTTCTGTTTATAATAAAATATTGCATCATGCAACAAATGTTTGATCTAAGAAAAATTTAATGCAAAAAAAATCAAAAAAATCATGATTTCTGATAATAATCGCAGCGGCTCATTAAAAGATTTAAGAAACCAAGGCAAAAGAGAAGAAAAAAATGCGTTACCGCAATAAAATAATTGAGATAGAAAGAAAATTACAAATTAGCCCGAGGATACGGATCGGATGAGGAGGCAGCTGTTCGCCGAGCTCTTACGAAATACGCGATATTTTATTAAACGTTTATTTTTTCATTTGGGTCACACGAGCATTCCTGCACTTGAATGCGCCTCTGCTAAAACGAGAAAAAAATCTCTGAAACACACACACACGTACAAACCCCTCTCTTGTCCCGAGGAAAAGATTCATAGCCCGGATTAAGCGCGTCGTTTCTATGCAAATTCCGCGCCGAAGGTGAATTTGAATTTCATTTCCAATAATTTATAAGAAAGTAAGAGTTTCTGATTTTTTTTTCGTGTGTGTGTGTGTGTGTCAGTGTGCTAATTTCCATAAATTTGTTAATCCGTCCTTCGATAGATTTGAATTAGAGGTGTAATTTAGAGCCATCTCGTTTAGTTTAGCATAACCGGTTGATTCGTTTTTTTTTTTTTTTGTTGCTTCTTTCGGTTTCGTGAGGATTTTTGTGATGCGCCACCGCAGGTGCTTTATGAGAGAGGAGAAACTTTCGATTTCGAAGAACGCGGTTCGTTCCAATTAATTTTTTTCGAGTGAAGATGAGAAAAAAAAGGTGGCCTCGATATAAATATTTGTTAATTTCGTTTTTCAAAGAGCCTTCTTGATTGACTCAACTAATTTGCTTGTTGGGTTACTCTTATTTGTAGTTGCTCATTCAGGATGGTAAATTATTCGCTTAGTTGCTTGTTGAGGATTGCAAATAATATACTCATTTTTACTTGAATAAAAACACTTGGTTAATTCCTTACTTCACAATTTTTATTTTTTCGTTAGATGTGCACTATGTGTACATTATCAATAACTAACTAGTTATCACTTCACGTTATACTCAAACCAAATATACAATTACTCATATTTACAGTTGCTCGATAAGGATGGCAAATCAGATTCGTAGTTTTTCGTACACAGGAGAGCACTTCTTGGGATGTTGTCAGGACCTAGATGCAACTTCTCGATCCTGCCCGCTGCTTTATACTAAAATCTTTCATTCTAACTGTTTCAGAAAGGCATTATAAAATGTTTTTTTTTTATTATCCGAAGTAAAATGTGTTTTTGTTTATTTGTTTATAAATAGCTGATTCCCTTTTATAGAACACCCTGTATATCATTTCCACAAACTAGAAATAATCAACCCGAGAAAATGAGATCATTTCGATGTTAATTAATGGATGTGTATTACTTAACGCGAACATTAATTACAAGACGCATGCACCTCTAAGCGTATTCAAATATATGCCCATTAAGCAACGCGAAACCGTACTTTCTGCGCGCGGAGAACCCAAACAAGGAAAATCCCTTGAGAATATGCAAGCGCGTACCAGAACCGTTAAGACCGCATTTTCATCGGCTCTCAAACTAATAAAATCATAACAAACACGAACGACGAAAAAGAATTAAAATCAAGGTGGACGCGTGGAGGAGAGATAATTAACATCAAGGTTTCTCGTTTTTTATTATTATTATTATTTCTTTTCGTTCGAATCGCGCTCGCAGGAAATTTCTATTTCTCAGGGAGGATGCCGAGTGGTTTTGAGGAAGCGCTTCCTAAAACGGATATACTCGCGTTTAACGCATGTTTCTTTCAATCCTACTTTTCTCTCTCTCTCTCTCTGTCTATCTTGCCTTTTCTCTCTTTTTCTTTCTCTCTCTGTCTATCTTGCCTGTTCTCTCTTTATCTTTCTTTCGGATTCTATCGCTCATGTTTCTTTCTGTATCTCTTTCTTTCATCTCTCTTTCATTCTACATCTACGTCTTCTTCTTTCCCTCTCTCTATCTCTCATTCTGTATCTATCTTCTTTTCTCTCTCTCTTTCTTTCCTTCTCTCTGTATTTTTGTTTCATGTGTGTTAGTGTGTGTGTGTGTGTGTAGCCTTCGAACCCGAGGGTCAAAATTCATAACTGGTTTTCGAGTTCCCACACTCTCACCAGAATGGCTGAAAACGAAATGGCTAGTCGCGAAATGAATCACTTACTTTTGCCCGGTTATGTTAATGTTTACACGCTCCGGCCGTCTTGTCACCGGATTATTCGTGTTTATCGGCGTTTTGTGGAAATCGTCGAGGCGTTTTCATAATTCGCCGGATTATTCATGATTTTTTTTTGGTTAATTAATGCTGCGTTTGAATATTTAATTACCCGACGATACTGCGTCTTCGGGAAGCGATAAATACGGATTTTTATTAGCATATTTTGGAGATATATCATAATGCTTGCAGGATGTAACCGTTTCCTATATAATTAAAATTTAATTTTTGTTAAATTTATTATTAAAAATATTTTAATCGACATTTTGTCCTGTTCTAGAAGTAAATCAAGTAACAAAAATAATTTTTAATCAATTACTAAGCAGCTTAATGCTTTTGAATTATTTACAATAGAGATAAGCAAAATGAATTGCATTATTTTGTGCTGGATTGCACAAATAGTTTAAACTCAACTTTGAATTCAATTGCCTTTAAAACAGGTTAGGACGCCAACATATCATTCTAACGTCTCTACGCAGCTTAACGCTCAGCTTTTACATTATTTACATTATTCTTACAACTTTTTTTACTTCTATCTATAAAAGAAAGTTGTAACAATAATGCTTAGTAATTCTGTGCCTAAGTGCACTAATAGGAAAGTAGAATAGCGGCCGACGAAATGTGAACGATGTTTATTAGCTATGTGAATATGACTTTTAATCAAGAGCCATGCGTTTGTGCGAAAACAAACATTCGATTGATAGATTTATAAAAGTCATCCAAGAATATGCCTAGACATCTATCTTTAGACGAGAAGAGCAGGGCAATACCTAAACTAGAAGAAAACTGGTCTCTTAACCGAGTGGCTGCTGATTTGAATGTAAGCAGAACCTGCATACATAATTTGAAAAGGCGATTTGAAATAAGGCAAGATTTATGAAAGCCACCCCGAATTGGAATAGGAAGGGTATCTAATGAAGAACAGGATGTTGCATTGGTGAATCATCTCAGAGAAAATCCATTTGCCTTAGATGCTCGAGAAGCAACGGGTTTTGCGGGGTCTACTGGAACTGCTCGGAGACGTATTAAAGCTGCAGGTTTACAACATTTTCAAGCAACCAAGAAAGTTTTTCTCTCAGAAAACAATAAACAATTGGAGCAAGGTGTTTTATTATTTTTTCACCTTCGTAATAATAATAAACATGTATCACAAAGTAATGGCTTCAACAATCAATTATAAAATAAAAAAAATGTATAAAATAAATATGATTAAATTATTAAAAATCAACCAATAAAACAAAGATTAGATTGAATAACTTTAAATTCTCGACTAGTTTTTGAAATTAAAAAAAAATTCTCTTCAAAACCCGAAACTAATCGAGAATTTAAAGTTATTCAATCTAATCTGTGTTTTATTAGTTGATTTTTAATATTCTATTCATATTTATTTCATACAATATGAACTACCAATGTCTAAATATTAAAACCATAAAAAATGTAACTCAGAATAGTTGGAATTGATCCCACGTTATTTAAATATCATATAAAATAAATTATTGTGCAAAAAGCCTCACAGAAATCACACATTTTACAAGCATTTCGATTTCCACAGCTGTTTCTGGAGCCCACGCCTCCGCTCCGCATTAATAACAATGCCGTTTGTGTTTTCATATAAATCGTATCAGGAGCCTCACATTATCAGAGCTGATTTATGTAGAAAAAAAAAACGGTCGGGAAATTCATCAAAACGCCACATTAGGCTCCGCAACCAAAGAAGAAAACCTCACAATTTGTGCAACACAGAGAAAACAGTAAACACGCACCGAACGCGCATAATTTAATCGTTATTACATAAAGTAAATAAATAAATTTGTTTGGGAATTTTCTGAGATTGCCCAACGTGTAGTGGAAAAAGGAGAGAGAGAGATAATAAAGTGTCTTTATTAATGTGCGTTTGTGGAAATTGCTGTTTCGAGTGTTGTAAACGGTGTAAAAGCGCGCTGTTTGATTATTGATGAATAGTTGCATCGCCACAATCATTTGTAAGGATTTTTAGAAAGAAAAAAAAAATATACATATATTATATATACAAGGTGTACATAAAATGAGTCAAAACCTTCAGGTAACTCAATTCATTAATTAATTTTTAATAGAAAACCCAAATAAAAAAATGTTGTATGGTTCTTCATTGAGGCTCACGAGGTCTTCGGAATTTTAAATATGTGACTATAAATTAGTATTGTTTTTTAAATATTTTGTAAAACGTCAATTAGCATTAACAATCAATTAGACATGTGTATAATTCCATTGATGTAAATGATTAATAAATCGGATATTTTTACAATTTTATAACTTCATCAGAAGCATTCTTTTAATGAAAATAGATCTGGCTGGGAACGACGCACGCTCGTTTGTAAAAGAAAAGGTGTATGCAACACCTCCAGCGGATGATGTAGCAGTTATAAACAGGATAAATGCACACTTGTTTGATCCAGCGTTGCCAAATGTATAGTTCTTTTAAGTGGCCCGTGAGGCTTTAATATTTTTATCTAAAAATTAGTCAAAGAGTCACGCTACCTAAAGCTTTTCACTCATTTTCTGTACACCTTGTATATATATATATATATATATATATATATATATATATATATATATATATATATATATAAATTGATTATTACAATGAATTTAATCAAGGCAATGATCAATAAAATTCGATTAATCCCTTTTTCCAATTTTATTGATCATTGCCTGAAATTTTCCTTGTTTAATTTCATTGTAATTTGAATAATTGCACGCCACAGTTATTTAAATTAATTTGATTATTATTAAATTGAGTAAATTATATATTCTCGAATCAAAATATTGTTATGAAAATGAAAGAAGAAACTGAAAAAATCATTCTGGAATGTTCCACAGAGCGCGCGACGGTAAACGCGGCGTCATTGGAAGTTCGAGAATCAAGCACGCTATATGCACGCGCGCTAGTGGCGCCGCAGTCAGTCAGTCTATCACGAACGTCCGAGTGCTAACATCTCGTTATAAATAAATATGAAAAATGTCAATCCTGACGATTATAGAAGCTAGTCTTAAGAAACCTCTATTAATTTGATTTTATTTTCAGAAATGATTTTCTCATTTGGATAAATGTGTTGTATGAAGTGAGTAATTTGAAAAACAAATCTGATTGATATTATTTACCAAAGCTTTATTACAATACTCGATATTTAAAATAATTAGTGTATTATGTGTATTTCCCAAACGAAATGATTGCCTAATTCAATCGACTCGCAATTTTCCACCGCTGAACGATCTCGCCGCGGCCGGTGTTTGTAAATAAAGGAAGTCCTTGGTCTTCCATTCCGTCCTAATTGAAAATTCCCTGCGTCCGGCGCTCGGAGACCAATTACCGAGCAAAAATTATCGAAAGCCACTTCAGCAAATGATGCTACTACCACCGCGCTTTGCGAAAAGGTCAATTGACGCCGGTTTAATTATTTGTATTGGCTGTCGATAATTGCAACTGGGGTGATAATTATTAGTGGACAATACGAGCGAAATTATTTATTGCTCAATGAATACTTCAAGAAAATGTCTATATATTTTTTGAAAAGTTTAAAATAAGGTCAGGGTATAAATTATGTAATATTCTTATTTGTTTAATTTAATAATAATAATAATATTATATCTCAAAAATACAAGGTATAATATGTATTTAACGTTTATAAAATTCACAATTAGATAAAAACACAGTAGTATTTTAGTTTCACTATTATTTATCGTAGAAACACTGCTACAATTGCTTATGAAGAATTTATTGTGATTTGTTAACCCAAATTAAAATTAAATTATTCAATTTTTATTAAATTATTTTCGCCTAAGCAGTGATTTAATGATTAGAAAACGTTACCTATTAATTAATTTTTATTTATTTTTGACATTGTAGTTTTGTCGGTATAACAAAGCGTGAAAAAAGTTACTGGAAATGCTTCCTCCTGTTTATACTTAAATAACTTCATAAATAATTCTAATAATATAAAGTAATCTGTTTGATGACTTAAATAAAGACTTGTTGTAAATAAATATACGAAAAATATTGGTTAATTTCGAGTGTGTATATTTAATATTTGGGTTAAAGGGAGTCACAATTATCTCCCTGAATGCAGTAGCGTTTGTACAAAATTATCGTGGAAATAAACGTTTGCGCATGCAAATACTTGATTTTTTTTTTAATCAGCAATTTATTGTTCAAAATAATTTACCACGAGTTAAGTAAAACACTAATTAAGCATAAAAAAACTATAGAAAATAAAACGTAAAAGTATATTCATCTTGTATCATTAATTAATTACATTCGTTAAATTTTCAGTAAAAAATAGCGTATTATATTTTTTAATAAATGACGAGTGTTATTAATAATAATAATATTTATTGTCCAACAGATATACCATAAAAGGACAAATATCAGAAGAAAAAAAATATACAAATCAATTAATTAATAACTAAAAATTGTTCAATAACTACTGTTTTTTTTAATAACACTATTATAATATACTTAATATAATAATGTTATTAAAAAAATATAATACGCTATTTTTTACTGAAAATTTTACGAATATAATTAATTGATGATAGAAGAAGCAATCGTTCCAGATATAATCCTTGAGCGTTCATTATTGAATCCACGCCACTTCAAAAATATGGGACTCAATAATTTCGGCTTTAATTATCCGCAATAAAAAAAATAACACCTTAAGGTCGAATTGCGCAACTCGCGAAATTCTTTCACCGGCCGTTGCGCAAAAAAAAGAAAGAAAGAAATGCATAAACACATTAAGGGTAACGCGGCCAGTTTTATTGGGTGCAAGATCAACCTGATATTTTAACATATTGTTTTGTCGCTGCCGTTTTTATTATTGTTTTACGACTGAATAATTAAAGCAAAAGTGAAACAAAATGTATTTTTATTCATGTAATATTCGCCAAAAGGCAGAAAGACCGGGGGTCGATGGCCATTTTCTGATGTATTTGTCAACCGTGATTATAAATTTTAAATTTAAAAATTATATGTACAACTTCAGAAATAAAGATGTATATATATATATATATATATATATATATATACAGGGTGACGCAAGATTCCGATGAAGTTCAATATCTCAGTTATTTAGAAATTTACAAAAAGATATTACTGACATAATTTGTAGCTACTGTAAAACTTCACATTTTAAAATTGGTTTCATATATACAGAGTGTTCAATAATCACGTGACGTATCAAACATATGATTTTTTAAATGGAATGCTATATTTTTTATGTCGATTTTAGATTCTACGCTTAAAATTAATCATTTTTGACATAAGGTTTATTAGGTCAGTTTTTAATATTTTAAAAGTTATAAACAATTTAAGGTTGAAGTCAATGGAAGATTGGGGCCTTATTTTTCAAAAATGAAAAACGATGTAAACTTTCTGTTAACGCAATTTAATTGAAAAAATGCTTAATAATATAAGGAATAATCGTTTGTTACCATAAAGCAAATGTTGTGTACAGGGTGAAACAATACGCAAAATGATTTTTTTATTTTTTCACTTAAATGGAACACCCTATATTTTTTTACGCTATTTCGATAGAAAATTGATTGTTCTTTAATTTTTGTATAATAAACTATACCCCTATCTTTTACCATTTTTTAACAATTTCAATTCAAAGTACAAAATTGTAAGTTTCGCTTATAATCTATAATTTAAGTAGGCTATAATTAAAACAAATGCAATTCATAATCGTTTTCTGGTATTTAATAACATACTTACTCCTTAACCTAAAAGGATATTCATATATCAATTGATATTTAAAGGCGCATGAAAAATATAAAGGAAATAGTTGCTCAACGATTATTTAGCGAGTTATAATGGTTATTGGGACATATTTTTTAAGAAAAAAATTGTAAAATATTTGAATTAAAGAAAAAAATGTGAATGTTAACATTTTTATGTATTTATTTCACAATACATAAAAATGTTAACAAAATATAATGATATATATATTTCGTTTCGTATAGGAATATGTTTGAAGGATTATGTAAAGGGTTATTAGGATGTCTTATTTTAGTTAATAGTCGCAGGGCAGAGCGCTCTGCAACTGCAAGATTATTTAGGACTGCGGGGCGGGGATTATGGAATAGGATAGAAGCGTATTCGAGCAAGGGACGGCACATCTTTCATTTATTATAAAATTTTGTAAGAAAAAAACAAGTGTTAGTTTTTTGGAAAATTTCAAAGATTATTCAAAAATATTTCACCGCGGGTTAAGTGATGAAAATGATTAAAAATTTACGAAAAAAATGTTTTCTTTGTTGCAAAATTAATTTATTGTTAAACATGATTTTTGCGATGTGGACGATTTAAAAGAATAGGAATCGCAAAACAAACTAGCAAATCTTCATTAATGAATTTAGAACTAATGTATGCCTACTTAAGTCTTGCGAAAATCGCATTTGTTTATTGCGAAAGTAATTTAATGATAAATGCAATTTTGGAGAATAAATTGATGATAATAATAGGAATCGTAAAATCTGTTTAAAAATAAATTATTAATATTAACATACCTTAATAGAAAAAATAACTTCCAACCCATTCCTGGTGAATCGAAAACCAACTCACCTCCACCATTCACTAATTACCACTTGTTCATAAACAAAAAATAAATCGCGTTTTTAATTATTAATAATTTCTAACGTTAAAAATTAAACCAGAATAGTGAACACTGCGCGTTTTCGGACGACTGAATCGAAATACAAGAGCGCAATTATCGCAAATCAAGAAGAAAAAAACGATCGATGACTCACTCCAAGAACGCGTTCCTGAGATAAGAAGATTCGTTGTACCTGGATCCTGGCGCACAGCCAAGAACATACCTATTTAAATTGTTGTATTTTCAATATTATCGTGTATTAAAATAATTACAGCTTAATATTTATTTACTTTTTTTATTAAATTCTCATTTATCCCGTGGTAAAAAAATATGTGTGAATTATGATGTATTTTAATTAATACACTTGATTATTCGTTTCACTAAATTATTTTATATTTGTGTTCGCGTAAATTTCACAACTAAATAAATTAGTTGTTCTGGCACGGCCTACTTTGATTAAAAATTCTATACCAAATTTGTATTTGATATTAAACATCTCAAAAACGGTAAACGGTAGCTATTTAATATGTTATATAAAAAATGAAGAGTGATTAATTTTCTATTAAAATAGCATAAAAAATATAGGGTGTCCCATTTAAGTAAAAAGAGAAAAAAATCATTTTGCGTATTGCTTCACATTGTATATAAAAATTTGTTTTAAGAGAAAAAAAGAGTATTTCTTTTATTATTAAGTATTTTTGCATTTGTATGGCGTTGACAGAATGTTTATTTCATTTTTCATTATTGAAATATTAGGCTTTAAACATCTATAGATTTCAACATTCATTTGTTTATAACTTTTAAACTATGAAAAATTGACCTATTAAATCTGATATAAAAAATAATTATTTTTAAACGTAGAATCGAAAATCTTCATAAAAAATATATCATTCCATTTAAAAAAAACTTATGTTTGATACGTTACGTGATTATTGGACACCCTGTACACATGAAACTAATTTTAAAATGTGAATTTTGACAGTAGGTACTAATAATGTAAGTAACATTTTTTTGTATATTTCTTTATAACTGAGATATTGGACTTCATCGTAATCTTGGGCCACCCTGTATATATATAATATATAAATAATATTAATAAATAAATAATTGTGATTTCTCTTTTAATGAAGAAATTTAGAAATAAAAATCGTAAAGCTAAATATTTTTTTTTTAATACTTTAATTAAAACACAATATTTTTAATTAATTTCACAATAATTCTATTATTTCGATACATCATACTCACATAGCACAAAATATCCAATGGATTTATTTGGACGTATTTGCACATTTAGGATATTTGGTGGATATATATCCTAAATGTGCAAATACGTTCGGCAACGTACAATGGATATTTAATGTATATTCATCAAAGTATATTCAATGGATATCATTTCATGAATTAAAAGTGGATATTTATTTTACCATATCCTGTGGATATCCATTGAATATTTATTCGGTACATTTTAGAAATTGCAACTCGATTGGACGTTTAATGAATATCCGCGGATATTCCAATAGTCAAAAAGGGATATTCAATGAATATCCAATGCACGTGTTTGTGTTGTGTGGGTACCATCATCAGGTGTGTGACAAATGATTCACAATACGTTCATTATGTTTTACACACAACTCATTTTTATTTCCTTTTAAATTATTTTATTTTTTATTTATTTATTTATATTCTCCATTTAAGAAAACTTGAATCGTTTCGGCCCGAACGAAAACTAATTGCCGATTATCCGCCGACTAATTCAATTTCCCATATAATTACAAACGCAAACAATCCTATCAGATACAATTGAAAGCTTACATATTATAACACCGACCAATAAGAAAATCCAATAACGGCGTTTGTTGCTGTTGTTGTTATTGCTGCAACGGAGTACAGATAGCGATAGCCTCTTGCGAAATTGCCAATTATGAACCGAAAGTAACGAAATTACGGCATTATTTCTCGATCGTATTAAAAAAAATACAGTTCTAATCGTTACTGCCTGCAATTAGAAACGTCTACGAAAAACGTTTAACGTTCCGAGCGTAGGCTTCGGGTGTTACGAAAATGTTTTATAATATTGACACACACAAAAATATCACAACGTATAATTATGTTAGAATGAAATATGTTTACATAAATTGTTTAAATAAAAATATCGTAACAAAAAATTGTAATTTATCACAAATTTTATCATTTAAATAAAACCTAAATAAACAAAAAAAAAACGTGGGAACTAAAAAGGATCAATAATGTTAGGACTCGCTTTCAAATTTTTGGTTATATAAGGGAAGTATGACCTTAGAGATTAGGAAAATATTCTCGTGTTATCTTGTAAACCAAGCTTTCAATTTGTTGGTTATGTAAGGGAAATATGACCTTAATAGAAAGCTTGGTTTACAAGGTAATACGAATATAATCTAATCCTAACAATATTGATACACTCTTCTCATATTTCCCTTACATAACCAACAAATTGAAAGCTTGGTTTACAATATAACACGAGAACTCAAAAGGAGGTCAATGATGTTAGGAATCGCTTTCAAATTTTTGATTATATAAAGGAAGTATGACCTTAGAGGTTAGGACTCGTGTTACTTGTGAAACATGCTTTCAATTTGTTGGTTATGTAAGGGGAATATGAGAAGAATGAATATTGTTAGAATTAGATTATTCTCGTGTTATCTTTTAAACCAAGCTTTCAATTTTTTGGTTATGTAAGGAAAATATGACAAGAATGTATCAATATTGTTAGGATTAGATTATCCTCGTGTTACCTTGTAAACCAAGCTTTTAATTAAGGTAATATTTCCCTTACACATCCGAATAAATTGAAAGCATGTTTCACAAGATAACTCGAGTCCTAACCTCTAAGGTTATACTTCATTTATATAACCAAAAATTTGAAAGCGATTCATAACAT
The DNA here is from genome assembly GCA_963082785.1 of Philonthus spinipes. Classification (NCBI taxonomy): domain Eukaryota; kingdom Metazoa; phylum Arthropoda; class Insecta; order Coleoptera; family Staphylinidae; genus Philonthus; species Philonthus spinipes. The sequence continues at coordinate 22,806,748 of OY720314.1, forward strand.
TATTGATCTCCTTTTGAGTTCTCGTGTTATCTTGTAAATCAAGCTTTCAATTTGTCGGTTATGTAAGGGAAATATATTAATTGAAAGCTTGGTTTACAAGGTAACACGAGAATAATCTAACCCTAACAACATTGATACATTCTTGTCATATTTCCCTTACATAACCAACAAATTGAAAGCTTGGTTTACAATATAACACAAAAACTCAAAAGGAGGTCATTAATGTTAGGAATCGCTTTCAAATTTTTGGTTATATAAATGAAGTATGATCTTAGAGGTTAGGACTCGTGTTATCTTGTGAAACATGCTTTCAATTTGTTAATTATATAAGGGAAGTATGACCTTAATTGAAAGCTTGGTTTACAAGATAGCACGAGAATAATCTGTTCGTAATCTTTATCACGCACTTTCAATTTAAGGTCATTTTCCCTCAACATAACCAAAATATTGAAAGAGGAGAGAGAAAGTCAGTCTTAAGGAAAAAATTCCCTAAACGAAAAGTTTGTTTAAATGTTTCGTACGGCCTTCATTAGGCTACAATAAAGCGAAATATTTTAATATTGATATTATATATAATTATAATAATCATAATTAGCGCTAATTTTAGAATCGGCTTGAACGATTCCCCTTAATTTAGAATATAATAAAGCGAATCTTCTTTTTGGTTATATTATAGTATGTAAAAGAAAAAGTGAAAAAATTCTACATTACACCTCATCAATTTTTTTTGACTTTCTTTTAGTTCCGGTTGTACCGGAAATCTAGTAGCAATTTTCGGTACAACCAGAACTAAAAGAAAGTTTGTTATTTTAAATGGAACACCCTATATTTTATTTTTTTGTTTCGGATTCAATTGTTTAACCACTCATATGAATTTATGTCTGCACAACTCTTACAGTTTTTGAGACAAAAAAACATCAAATTGACGTTTCGAAAAATGCATATAACTTCTAGTAGGAACAAGATAGACAGATCTATTATGATGAGCGACATCGTGAATTGTTAGGAATAGATCCATCTAGAATAAAAAAAAAACACATCTGTCAATTTTGACAGTAGGTATTTCCAACGTGTCAACATTTCAATGCCCTCTTGAAAAAATCATACCTAAAAAAACTAAAAAAAGTATATATATTTTTTTAAAAAATATAAAAAAATATTAATATTTACTTTTGTTTAAGGATTGTACTTGATAGTAAAATAAAGATAAAATAAGTATTACATATTATTATTTCATAGTCGTATTTCAAACCTACATTTTTTTTAATTCGCTTTATGTAAACTCGTCGTCGGTGAAATTTTAATTGTGATTATTACATTTTGAAAGTAAACGCGAAGCGTTTTGCCTCTTGGATTTCTCAATATTTTAATTCGTAATAAACCACACACGAGTTTGCGATGCGCTCATAAAAGTGTGTTTTCGTTTACGAAACGCGCGTAGAAAAATCGCGTGATTTACGGTCGTGCTAAATTAAAAACATTTTTTTTTTTTGGCATAGAATTCTTAACTTTTCTTTAAACCTCTAATAAAAGACCTTAACGGTCTTTAAAAAGAAAATTGAGAGAATTCTATTTCTCTCAATTTTCTATTTAAAAACGCTAATAAAAACCACCTTCACGGCATAAGATCCTCAACATTTCATTAAAACTTATAATAAAAGTGTTGAATACTTTCATAATTTTCATTTAAACCATTATTATTTTTTCTCTTATGTATCGCAAAATTTAAATTAATTTCGCTGTTCTAAAGCCGTTAAGGTGACTTTTACTAGACGTTTAAAGACATTTTGGGAATCTTATGCCGTTAAGGTGGCTTTTATTATAAGTTGGAAGAAATGTTAGGAATCCAATGACAAACAAAAAAACAATATTTTGAAATAGAAAAGAATATTCATTCACTTGGTCACAGTTATTTAAATAAATTACATAAAAATGATTTGAAAATAATTAATAAATCCGGCGTGGGTATTTGCCCGGGAAGTAGTTGTTTTAATGTGCATTTTTTTAACGTACTTACGTAACATAAGTAAAAAAGTCACGGAGCTAAATGTGGAAATTATTAATTATTTTCAAATCATTTATAATATGTGAGAATAATTTATTAATTATTTTCAAATCATTTTTATTTAATACAATATTTTTTAGCATCACGCGAAAATTTAAATTAACATTAAATGATACACACGTTGAATTATTTTAATCAGTTGCAAATTACGGTGATTCACTTCACACCTCTACAGATTTAATTTTAAGCTCGGCGAAGCGAAAAAAAGGTAACTTCTAGAAAATAGCATCTAATTTATCTGGAATTTTAAAATTATCAATTCCCAAGACCGCGATCAGCTATTAACAATCCGACCACGCCTTGTGCGCGCACACACACACACACAAACAGGCAAGTAAATACGTGATTAAATAATCACTCGAGCACATTCCTAATTTGAATTCGTCGCGAGCGATTCGACGCAGATGCGCTTGAAAATCCCTTGAATGAAAATTATATTGAAGTAATAGTAAAATTTGAATACTTCTGGTATTTCACTACAAAATTAAAATTGAACATTCTTTCTCTCTTTCCTATGGAAAATTCTATGGAAGTATACTTCTCACTTATAATATACTTCCTACAGACATTTCTCTGTTCAGTTTGAGTAAATGAATTATTTTCGAAAATCTTTTGCTCTTTCATATAGAAATTTCTATATATAAGCATTTTATAAGTGAAAAGTATACTTCTATAGAATTTTATATAGGATAGAGAGAAAGAATGTTTTTTCTATATATAAGCATACTATAAGTGAGAAGTATACTTCTATAGAAGAACAGGAAAGAGAGAAGAAGTATTCAGTTTTTACTACTGATTCGATATAATTTTTATATAGACTGCAGTTATTCAAAAGATGTTTTTCTTATACGACAGATAGCCCATTGTATGAACTCGGTACCATTCGCACACACTAATTTATCAGGTTTTAAATTAAAATATAAATATATGTTATTAAATTCACAGCAGCCATAAACATACTCATGTACAAACAAAATAAGTATTTTAAGAAGTTCTTTTTTTCTTCTTTTTTCATGTATGAATGTTTTTATTTATTAGTTTTTTTAGAATCCGATGTTAAATTTAAGTTATTTTTTCTATAGTATGGGCTTAGAGGAAGACCAATCGCAGCAATAGGTTTATACCGAATGCTGTGAATGATCTAAGTCCCTTTGACAAATGCTTCAGATATATATTGTTAAGTCAGTTTTCCTTTATAGTTATGTTATGTTTATATTATTGTAAATATGCAATTTGTCAATAAATGATTTATTATTATTATTCGAGGGATTTTCAAGCGCATCTGCGTAAATTAGGAATGTGCTCGAATGATTATTTAATCTCGTTGTAGTAAATTTCATCTTTATTCAGACTATACAGACAATACAAAAAAAGTGACATGAATAATTACATTAATGTAAGTGTTAGTCTGTCTGGGCTATCGACCAGAGGTCTTTCCGCCCTGAATATCACACGTTTCTACAATAATTAAAAATAATACATAAAGCAGTATATTTTTATTTTGATAAATAGCTATCGGCCAGTAGCCTTTCTGCCAAAGTTGATGATTTTTATGGGTGTTATGTACGTACTGTGCAGTAATAGTGATGTGTATATGAGAAAAAAAAATGTGTTTGAGATTAGTTCTGATTATAGTGTGTGATCGGTTGGAATAGAGTTTTTAGGGGATTAATGAATTTGGGGTTAATCACGTATTTACTTGCATTCTATAAGAAAGTGCAAAAGATTTTCGAAAATAATTAATTTACACAACTGAATATTTATTTAATACGAATCATTCGTTATATGCTCCGAGCGTGAAAACGTAATTTAACGAGGCTGGACTTGATACAGGATCATAAATCTTTCTATTAAAAAAAAAGAAAGAAGAAAAAGGAGTAACAAAAAAGTAGTTGGACGTGTGAAATATACGTAAATATTTTCAGTTATTAATCGTAATCGCTCTGTCGGTTTGAATTATGATGTGATCTGATTAATCTATTACCGGCGCGCTGGCTCGTTTGCATGCGGGGATAATTGATTTTGTTGTTCTAATCGACGTTGGAGAGTCTCAGAATTTACCTTTAAGTCATTGCTATTTTTTTACTTACGCGCATAAAAAATGTATATTGATTTTGTTGTTTAAATAATTAAAGCGTTGGTGACTCTCAAGATTTGCCTTTAAAGAATTGAATTTTATTTTTCTTGTGCATTTAAATATTTATATTGATTTTGTTGTTCTAATCAACTTCGGAGACTCTCAAAATTTGTCTTTAAACCATTACTACTTGCTACCTGACACAATTTCATTTATATTCCTTAGAATTATTATTTTGTAAACATTTCCTGAAATAAAGTTGATTTATTATTATTATTACTAATTTTCTCCTATCTATCTTAAAATTTATATTGATTTTACTGTGGTAACCATTGGAGACTTTTAGGATTTGCATTTAAAACCCTCTTGTGCACCTCAAAATTAATTAATTTAAACAATACATGAAATTAATTACACATAAAAAAACTTACAGAAAAGTTCCTTGAATGTTAGTTTCTGCTTGTTTTCGCTTTTGATTAACAAGAAGGTAACTTACCTGAAAAAGAGAGGAAAAACATAATTAATAGTGTATTTGGTTTGTGTTACGTGAAGAGATGAATATAATTAAATAATTAAAACACTAACACTTTCTTCACTAAAGAAGAAAAAAGTGAAGAAATTATTTAATTATAATTAATAGTGTTTAAATTAGTAATTACAATTTTTTTATAATATAATTTTTAATTAAAACTTATTCAGTAACTCTAATCTGAAAAATTAAAAATCAGTTAATTAGTAACAATCGAAAAATAGCCACCTCGACACCCAATACGGGTAAAAGGGGATAAGATTAAGAAAGAAAGAAAAATAACCCATACTTGTTTTATCTCGAAATGTACATCTAGTGTTCAAAAATAAAAAGTAAAGTAAAGAACGAATAATTCATTCATCTTAATTAAACCTCACCTGTTATATATTTATAAACACTATATGTACATTTTGAGCACCATGTACTCATAAGTAATAGCGAATGGTTTTAATTTAGGGTGCGAATGTCTGTATAAATTGAATATAAGTGGATTTAAAGCACCGAATGGAGATTTGATATCACAAGGATATGTGATGTAGTTGGTAGAGCACTCGGCCGGCAATCGGGGGACATGGGTTCAAATCCCACTAGAGATGTTTCTTTTCCACTTAATTAAGGCTGAAAGACGATCGATAGCCGATTCATCTGCAGAATATAATTAAAATTGTATATATTATATATATATATATAACAAGTTTATTTCTGCCGAAGACAATTTTATATACAATAAATTAACAATATAATTCTTATACTATATTATACGTTGTTCTTAAAAAACGGCTATCGACCACCGGTGCTTTTTATATACAAGGTGTACAGAAAATGAGTGAAAAGCTTTAGGAAGCGTGACTCTTTGACTAATTTTTAGATAAAAATATTAACGAAAATAAGTCACACGGTCCTTCCTTAAGCCTCACGGGCCACTTAAAAGAACTATGCATTTGGTAACGCTGGATCAAACAAGTGTGCATTTATCCTGTTTATAACTGCTACATCATCCGCTGGAGGTGTTGCATACACCTTTTCTTTTACAAACGAGCGTGCGTCGTTGCCAGATCTATTTTCATTAAAAGAATGCATGCTTCTGATGAAGTTATAAAATTGTAAAAATATCCGATTTATTAATCATTTACATCAATAGAATTATACACGTGTCTAATTGATTGTTAATGCTATTGTTTTTTTACAAAATATTTAAAAAACAATACTAATTTATAGTCACATATTTAAAATTCCGAAGACCTCGTGAGCCTCAATGAAGAACCATACAACATTTTTTTGTTTGGATTTTCTATTAAAAATTAATTAATGAATTAAGTTACCTGAAGGTTTTCATTCATTTTCTGTACACCTTGTATATATATATATAACATGTTTATTTCTGCCGAAGACAATTTTATATATAATTAATAAACAATATGATTCTTATTCTATATTATACGTTGTCCTTAGAAAACGGTTATCGACCATCGGTCTTTCTGCTTTTTATATATTATTGTACATATATATACACATTTGAATAAAGTTGTTTAGTTAGTTATTTAATTAATTTAAATTATACCTCAATTTTGTACATGGAAATTTCTGTAATTCATAAATAAAGGAAATTTAAATTAAATAAAAGAACCGTAACGAAAAAACAACATCATCGTACGTTACAATTAATTTATTGGAGTAATTATTTAATTCGTGTTTTATTTATTATTTTCAATTCTGATTTCCCATTTATTTATTTATATTTTTATAAACGCACGTTATTTCAAAGAAACCAAATCTTCAGTATTTTCGAAACGGACCGCATTACCATAATCCGAAGGACGAGTGGCGCCTAGTTTTTTTTCTGTTTATTTTGTTACCGATAAATCCGCAACTCGGAAAACACTTTTCCCCCAAAAAAATCGCGATTATATACACGCTATTTTTTTTTATTAATTAATATTGGATCGACACGCCGATTGTGCAAAAGCATAAATAAATGAGAAAAGCCTACTTCACGCAGAACCTTGCGTACTTGCCTTGGGATCCGGCTGAATGAATGAGCCACTACACGTTCATGCGTGTTTTGAGTATGTATGTGTGTGTTTCTGGACCGAAATGGTCTTCAATGTCGCGTGGTTTTATCGTTGGATTCAGTTTATGATTCGTGCTTTAATTAAGGTTGATTAATAACATTTTTCTACAACATAAATTACGAACATAACCAACAATGATTTTTGATATAGACAGTTGGATATCATCGTAACTTATTCACGATATTATGAAAGGTATTATGATGATGAGAATTGTTCTGTTTCGCATAACGCGTCAATCAATGTAAGACGCAGATTTTTTAATAGGTCTTTGCTGAAAAATAAAGTAGTGTAGAGCTTATAACAAATTACTTATACAATCGGGTAGCATATGTGAAATATCTAATCGGTAAAATCGCAGGGGTTTGTGTGTTCAAGCGGTGTCCCTCAGGGTTCAAACTTGGGCCCTATATAATTTTAATTTTTACGTTTCGTCTCGCTGAGCTGAAGAATCTAGACTCCTTTTGATTAATGATGTAATTTTGGCTTTAAAGTCTCACTTATGCAGATGATTTAAAATATATATATATTCTTTAGAGGACTGCTTTGATCTTCAACGCAGTTTAAATAATTTGTATAAGTGTCTTTACTCCATTTATATAAATTATTTAAATAATTCATTAATCACTGAATAAAACATAGTAAGTGTTTTATTCATTATGATAATTCATTAATATTGAATTAAACTTGTAAATTTTTATTTTACTTATGTCTTACATAAGTAAGACATAAAAACGTAAAATAAACCAAGTGAATTTAATTTATAAGTTAAATTCAATATTAATAATGTTTTACCAAGTGATTAATGAGAAAAAAGTGTTTGATATAATTAATTAATTTTAAATATTTTTAAGTATAAGTCAATGATAATTTCTCGTTATTGTAAATTGTTGGATGTTAAATTAATAAATAAATGCGAGAGTGAAGCTCGAGTAGTAAGTTTTTGCTTTTTTTCGAGTCTGCTAAAAAGCAGCTAGAGCAAAACTCTAGTAGCATCTACTTGAGAAGAAAACATTGTTAAAAACTAAACCCTTTTCACATTCGCTACACACAAGATTCAATTTCATTTTTTTTTTTCTTCATCACTAATAATCCAACATTATCCCGAGTGTGTAAAGAAAAATAATAACAAAAAAAGCGTCACACACACACACAAATATGCCGTGCGCGCAAGAATTTGCATTTTCCATAATAATCGCATGCATAAATATTAATTATAATCTACCCGCATAAATCAGGTATAAATTACGGTTTTTCGAATTCTTCTGGGATAATAGACCAGTTAGTTCTCGCGCTCGCACGGCCCTCGGATTTAAATGCTGAATAGCTGCATCGCGAGCAATGCATTTCATCACAAGACGCCGTACACACCTTCGAGAGCGCGCACTTCTTTCCTTCGCTCTCTCCCAAAGGATTACCTTCTAAATCGCTCACAAACGTTTCACACACACCTTTAATTTGCAATTTCATGAAAAAATAGACATTATTTTTATTGAAAATAAAACAGGGGTGATTCGCACTTCTGCAGTTAGGGAATGATTAAATTTTATTTATCATAAATTGAAAAGAGATTATTTATTCAATAAGTCACAGTTATTTAATAAAAATGATTTGACGTAAGTACTTACGTAACGTAAGTCAAAATTCCACAGAGATAAATGTAGAAATAATGTATTAATTATTTTGAAATCATTTTGATTTAATTTATTTCTCATTGTCAGCATTTTTCATTAATTTATTTTATTTTACGATTAGTCCTCGTAAAATATTGTGCTGAAAGAGCTGTGGTCGATAACCATTTCGCATTATTATACACGTATTATATGCGAAGCAGTCGGCTATCACACGCATGTTAAGGCATGCAAATGAATTTATTAAAGTATCCAGCTTTGACATGTTTACAGATTCTGTAAGTTCTTTCCGCCGTATACTTAGTGCTAAATAGTTCGTTTTTAATAATGTGTTTTTTGTTAATTCTATTATTTTATTATTGTAACTATTCATTGTATCATGTATGTATGTTACTGTATTTAATGGCCTCCGTTAATTAAATAAATAAATAATAATTAATTATCTAAAATTACACGAACAACAATGTTTTCGCAAGATAAACATTCACAGCACGGGGATCTTAAAAACGATGAAAGATATAGTGTGGCTAAAATTAGGAAAATTCTCCTAAGGCCGCGTTTACGGTAAAGCAGCATGATACTTTATTTTGGAATGACGTCTTTATTCAGATAATTTTTGATAAAATTTAAATTATTTAGGTTGACTTATTTGTGAATTTATTAATTGTGATGATTTACATAAATGCTTATCATTTTGTAGAAAGGAGATTTTCATAAAATAAAATAATTTAAATTTACAATATTAGTATAAATAGAAAAGATCTTTAAATTATGTAAGGCATAGCTGTACTGACGAGGGATAGATCCCGAAACACGTGTCTGCAGATGGACTTAAATTAAGTAACGTTCCTTTTGTTGTTTTTACATTAAATTTTTCTCGGATCAAAATTTGTTGTATTATGCAATATTTTATTGATGTGCAACAGCATTGTAATTAAATGTCCGGCGTGGGTATTTGCCCGGGAAGTAGTTGTTTTAATGTGCATTTGTTTAACGTACTTACGTAGGTAAGTCTATAGTCACAGAGCTAAATGTGAAAATAATTTATTAATTATTTTTATTTAATATATTACAATATTAGGATAATTGCAATAATTTATTTAAAATAAATTATTAATATTTAATTTTAGTCTGTCTAGTCTATCGACCGGCGGTCTTTCTGTCTTATCGTTTAGTTTTTATTCATAATTACTTTTATAAACCCTCCACTTTTCCTCTTAATTTTTTCCACACTCTCTTCCATCCAACACATTATTACTTAACCGATCGGAATTTACCCATTAGCGCGAATCCGGACCGCGATCTTAAATCAAAGCCACTCATAAAATCACGGCATTCCGCAACCGTTCATTGCCAAACACGGCTGGAATCCCTCGTTGCGCATCGCTAATTAGTTTTGTTATTTTTCCGAACGAGCACATATGCAAATCATCTTACTTTTCCCGATGGTGGACGGAGAAGCAAGGAAAAATCCGCTGGAAAATGTTAATTGCCCACTTTAGATAGCGATCCGGCTAAACTCTAGTATTTACTTTGTTAGCGTGAATAATTAGATGGGTTATTTTGAAAGAACGTTCTTTGAAGCACATTTTAATAAAATTCTACTGAAATATCTCAACACTTCTAGAAGTTAGGAATGCTTAAATCGTGGATTTGAATGAATCATTAATAGAATCATATGGATGTTAATAATAAGTATCATTTACTATTATTCAATGGTTGAGACCGTCACTTTATTGTCACTAGTTTGTTTCCTTCCTTCCAGTAATAATTATTGTGTAATTCAATGTCCGGCGGGGTAAATGCTCGGGAAGTAGTTGTTTCAAAATATGTTTGTAAAACTTACTGTGTATTTTTTTTTTTAGTTGGAAAAAGGGATTGATCGAATTTTATTAATCATTGCCAGAAATTTTCCTTCTTTAATTTCATTATAATTATTGAAAACCCTACACCCATATGGGTAGAAAGGGTCATTGAATATATATATATATATATATAAATATATATATCATTTCATCGCCCGAAGAAGCCACAGTGTGGTGAAACAATTGTAGCGATATTACAATAGACTTTGAAAGACTAAATAGTGTTATTTAATATAAGTAATTATGAACTTTCAACAATTATCAGCCTCATCAATCATATATATATATATATATATATAATTATTGAAATTGATTCTACATTCCGTAGCATTGAATTAAAAAAATAAATAAATAAAACGCAAAGAAACAATGTTGATTTCCACTGAGAGCCTCAAGTGGTCGTTGTTACATATTTGGAACTCGAGTGAGTAAATCCATCGCGTCGGAGTGGCTGCGCGGTGTCCATCGGTCCAAGATCAACCGTGCGGCGGCCTGTACTCTCGAGTGGTCGACCTCGGGCCAAAAACTTGCAATTTCAAAACGTGCAATCGTCAGTAAAAATCGATTTCGGCAATGCCTGCTGGCTTAATTGGGGTACCCCATAAATATAAAGACAAAATGTACTCACACACACGCACACATACAGACACAAACGAAACTCGAATGGACACGCGAGAATTTTCCAATGCGATAAATCAAATTGGAACCATTAAAGTCTGGTTTGTATATGTATATATATATAGGTTTTTTTTATTTGCATAAATTTTGAGTATATTTTAGTGGTGTAATTATAACAAAAACCTGGTTTGTATTTTTTATGTGGTTTACAATAGGATTTTATGGGTCGGTTGTGTTAATTTATGACCTTATTTTCTCATAAATTAACACAATAACCCATAAAATCTTATTGTGAGCTTTATATGAAACTAAACTTTAGTAAATTGTTCTTTTAGTAATTAAATGTAACACATTCTGTATTATTAAATAAGAAGCAACAGATTGAAGTGATACATTTGTTATAATTTATTTATTAACGGTCAAGCCTTTTTGAAAGATACAATATTTAACAAAAATAGATAATACAATATATAAGTAAATATAATATAATACAAACACAATACTATTTATACTAAGAAGTAGATATAAATTAACGTATAATTTAATACCGCACAAATCGAACACTAGTAGATCAAATTAAATTGACTGCGCAAGACGGAACTTAAATGAGCTAACAGTATCTCCAAAGAAATCCAGTGATGGTGCGACAGTGTTTACATGTCTGTCAATGCGTGACATGGGACTATGCATGCCGTACGTGGTTCTATAGTGCCCAACATGTAGAAGATCGTTTGATCTTAAAGCTCGGCCCGGGAAATTGATTTTGATCATGTTTAGCAGATGTTCACAGCTAATCATCCCATTAAGTAATTTTTACATAAATGAGATGTCCATTAACTTTTTGCGACTATGCAGTTCCACAAGACCAACATATTGACATGATTGCTGGGGAGTAAGATATATACCAACAATTCTTAATTTATATGCTAAGACCTTAGAAAATTTGTGTTGTACAGACTCCAACCTGTCCACATGAGTTTTATAGAGTGGTGACCATATAAGGCAGCAGTATTCCAGGTGTGTTCTGACTAGTGCATTGTACAAAATGACTAGAGCACGTATGTTACTAAAATCTGCTGTAGATCGTTTTATAAACCCAAGCATTTTATTTGCCTTGTTTACAATATGATCAATATGTAACTTGCAGGACAGTTTAGAGTCCAACAACATCCCAAATATTATTTACTCTACAAAGAGGAATATCATTCAATATGTAATTGTAATATGTTGGCACTTTACAGCGTGAAAATGGCATAAACTGGCATTTACTTATATTCAATGACATATCATTAGACATGCACCAGACCTGAATTAACAACAGATTATGTTGTAGAATAGAGCAGTCATGCATGTTGTTGATTTGAAGGAAAATCTTTAAGTCATCCGCGAATAGTAAGTGAGGGCAAGTGAGTGCATTAGATAAATCATTTATAAATATCGAAAACAGAAGTGGTCCCCGGTGAGAACCCTGAGAAACTAATGCACATTTTTTGAAGATGTTCGTAATTCGTTATATGCAAATCGTTCTGCGAAAAATCGAAGTCTATCTTTAATAGGGGTAATTTGGGTTATTAGGTAGGGGAATACATTTGAAGGATTATGAAGAGGATTTTGAGGGTGTTGACGTTTAGTAGAGAGGATCTTTCAGCTACTTCGAGGTTTTTAATGGTAGCGGTACATAGGTTGATAAAAAGAATGGAACTGTAATCTAGGATGGGACGGCAAAACAATTTCTATATTTTTGTGCAGGTGTTGGTACGTATTCTTTAGTTTTTATGCTTCACGATGTTTGCTTTTACTTCGGGGGTATGATTTTTGGAGGATAGTTTTGCGTCTAAAAGGATAGATATGGAAAGATGAGTAGGTGTAATACGATGATAGGATAAAAATAGTTGCGATTTTGAGTTTGCACTTGGTAAACTAAGGTTTGTAAATTCTTGAAGGGAGTTAAGGGCTGATGCTAGGGTTGGTGAATGGGTAATTATTAATTGACATTTAATGAAATGTTCAGCCAGCATTCATCTAGCGTATGGATAACTAGTGATGGCCACAGACTAGTGTGTTCCATGTGCAATGCCTTGATGAAGGCGGCTGAACGGAAATTGTGTTGGGGTTATATACCCGATATTATTCATAATAAATTAAATACGCTAGATGAATGGTGGCCGAATATTTCATTAAATGTGAATTTCGTTTTCCTTGTTTTCACAAACAAGACAAGTTTGTCTTCCTTTAGTGGACGAAATTAGGTAAAAGGTGGCGCTCGCGTCGTCTTTAATTTATTACGAATTATTAATTGATTTAAAATTTAAAAATATGTTTCATTTATTATTTTAATAAATGAATACGCATTACACACACACCCGCACTCCATAATGAATATTAAATCTAATAATCAGAATGTGATTATCAAAAAAAAATCCACATAAAGTTGTTTTTTTTTCTTTATTTTTATGAATTTTAATGATTTTCCAATTCCGACAATAAAATGACTCAACTGCTAAAAAAAGACCACCTCTTAATCTAAACGTGAGTTTCGCATTAATTCCAAAAACTTCTTGCATATGCTGATTAGCAACGACCTCAGACCGGCCAAACTTCCTGAATATAAAACAATTTCGGATAGGAACTGTACATACAGCATGCGCTGAAATTGCCTGTTTTTTTTATTAACTTATTTTTGCACAGCGCTTAAACCGCAATAAAATACTCTTCGCACGTACGAAGCACGATTTTATTTATTTATTTGTTTGCTAGGATTGCGAGCGAGTAATTTATCTTGAGACACTGAAATATCTCAACAGTTATAAAAATATATAATGAATTATATATATATATATATATAATTCAGGTGTATATAAATATATATATATAGAAAATCATTATTTCTGAGAGACATATTAAATTACATCACAATATTTACAACATTACAATCATTTAACTTATTGATTGTTTAACTAGTTAAGCCTCAGAAAAAATTTTATCGAAATTTCTGTCTGAATAAATTGTAATAAAATCTTATAATAATGTAAATAAAAACCAAGATTAAATTGAATAAAACTTATAGTGTTTTCTGCTTTAAAAAAAATCCCAAGAGAATTTAAAATTTGAAAATTTCCTTTAAATTTATTATTATAATATGAATTTCCAATATTTTAAAAAAATATTTTGAAATCTTGTATAAATTCTTATCCCTGCTTCGATAAAATCCACAGATACATCCGCAAAAAGCTCCCAGAGGAAATCCATCAATTCATTCTCAAAATCTTCAATTATTGTTACTCCCGTCAATACTTCCCTTCCCAATGGAAAAAAAAAGGAATAATTGTTAGCATCTCGAAATTCGATAATAATCCCACACTACTTTCCAACTACCGTCCTATTACCCTTCTTCCTGGCATCGGAAAACTTTTTGAATCCCTCATTAAACAAAAGCTCCCCAACTCTTCGATTGATTCTCTCCCAGATTACCAATTCGGCTTGCTTCCCAAAAGATCCACAATGATTTCCCTATCTATATGTGCGAACTAAATATTGGGAAGTTCAACAATTATTTTTGGATATACAAAAAACGTTCGTTACAGTTTGAAATGTTGGACTTCTTTATAAATGCTTCCTACTACACATTCCGAGTCAACTAATTATTCTCATACATAACTTCCTCTCCAACAGATCCGGCCAAATAAGAATACGTCAAACTCTCTCCCACTCATTTTCAATGTTACGAGATATCCCTCAAGGTTCTACTTTATCCCCTCTTCTATATAACATATGTTTCCATGATATTTACAATCCCATCCCCACATATTTTAACCCATTCCAGTATTCCTTACTATTATCTGACGATACAGCCCTCACAACCCAACACTCTTCAATCTACCCAATGATCACCACAAATTTCCTCTTTGAATTTCTACAATTTATAAAAACACACGACTTTTTTTCTTACTTCTCTTTTTATTTAACGCTTCAGATATTTTTATTTCTTTATTATTGATAATAAAGGACAGCTGAGATGGTTCGGACATGTGTGCCGCATGAAAGAATATAGAACCGCAAGAAGAATATATGAAACAAGAACGAAAGGAAGAAATTACCGGGGAAGACCGAGAAAAACATGGAATGACATAATTAGAGAAGAAGCAGAAAAAAATGACATAGACTGGAAGGACATTAAACAATTAACAAAAGACAGAAAGACATGGAGAGAAAAATATAGAAACAGACACTAAACAAAAACTCCTTACACCTAACGGTAGAAAGGAAAAAGATTTTAAAAAAGAAATTATTGATAAAGACCACTTTGTGGACAAAATGTACATCGAACTTGTTAAGGCTGCAATCGCCAATACGTTTCCGTTTTAAGGGATTAACAATGTTATGCAGTCATAAAAAAATAAACATTAAATACAGACAGATAGATTATTTACTAATGAACGACATCAGATGATTTTTATTTTTTTTTTAAACAAAAAAGTGAAAAAATAATTTAATTTAGAAAAGTACATTTAATCTATGTTAAATATATCTGAGTATACGTGGAAAGTCTTCTTCTTAATATCCACATTTAACACATTCATAATATTATTATTTGTATGCTCCTTAATCCTATGAAATTTTCAATGAGAACAAATTTAGTACGACGGCGTCATTTTTATTTAGAACAATTCCTAGTAGTTCAGACGTTTGCCGATAGGTTGAAAAATCAAAGTTGGAATAAAATAAACACATTTTGTGAAAACCATTGCATAATCTGGCGATTATCGCACCGTCTATTAGTCGTAAAATCGCAGCCTTAAATAAAAAGTAATTCAAGGAAAACACTCTTCTGTTAATATTGACTTAAAAAAAAAACAATTCAAACTTATATTTATAAAAAAACCTATTAATAAACAACAAAATATAAAGAGAAGTAAGAAGAAATACGCGAAAAGAAACCAGACATCCTCCAATACCAGCAGCCCAAGACGGACCAACTCATGGCCCACTCTCTTGAGGCGAAGACAGAAGGAAGGAACCTTAAAAAATAGTCACTTTACGAAAATTAATTCATTTTATATCTATGTATTTATGTATATGTATATATATTCTGTATTTTTTCCCCTGTAAATAAAGATTATTAAACTTTAAAAAATTAATCTAATTTGTATTGTACATAAAACACACTGGTCCGAAAATCCGAAATGGCAATCACTAATTATCCATACGCTAGATGAATTCTCATTGAACATTTAATAAAACAATAAATAAATCTCCGCATTTTTTTTATTGTTCATTTTCATTAATTATCATTCTTTCATCGAGAGTTTACGTCCCCGTCCATATCTTACGACAATTTTATCGCGACTCATTATCTTCTCCCGGGATAAATATGCGTAATTTTATGGGCCCGTAATTGCGTTGCGCAAAGAGATAGGTACAAATTACGCGTCACTTATCATAATTACTGCCCCTTGGGCATTAAGCAAAATAGTAAGAGAGAGAGAGAGAGAAAGACGGACTCCGAAAAATCCATGCACGGGTATTAGCGTTAATATTATTGAGTAATATGTGGATGGGTGTTATTAAGTTTTCGAGCTGCGAGTGTATTTGCTAAGGCTAGAAAGTAAGTCTAATTGATGGGAAGAGGAGAGTTCCGTTTTTTTTATGAATAATAAATGGATATGCAACAACAAAAAAGTGAAATACTTAATAAATAAATTAAAAAAAAAAAAAACAAGGTTAAGTTATAGAACAATTTTTCCTGTCCAAGAAATAATTTACTGTCGTTGATCGTAACATAAAACAAAAAGTCATAGAGCTAAATGTGGAAATAATTTATTAATTATTTTCAAATCATTTTTATTATATATAATACAAAGGATTATAAATATATAAAACAAAGGATTAGAAAAAAAACTAAATTTTATTTTTTAACATAGTTCTCCTGCTTTTGAATACAGGTTATAACACCGCTAAACTTGTCATCCCAAGGTAATCGTGTAAAATTTTGAAAACTGTGGTTTATGAAAGTTCCAGTGAAGCTGCTAATCGTCGCTTCTTTAGTCTTGCATCCTCCAGTAATAACCACTAGATTTTTTCAACAACATCACTAGATTTTTTTAACATCTGCAGTAGTCACGCCCTGGATGGAGATCATCATCCCTTGATTCTCGCAAATAATCAATTATTTACATCACATTCAATGTTGTTTTATTTATTTATGTATTTCTCATTATAATTCAATCTAATTGGAGTGTAGCGAATTTCAACGAAATGCTCACGGTGTGTACACTACGGAGACATAATTGGAGATAATTGCGGCGTTAGTGCGCGTTGCGTCGTTGCGCCGAGCTTCAATGAAAGATAAAATGATGCCGTTAATTGAATCGTACGATGGCCGGCGGTACGCAACAACGGCAACGGCAACGGCGATTGATCCTGTCTTGAAGGATTCTCGTTTCACTTTTAATTTAAATCCCATTGTTGTGCAACGCGAGCCGATCCGTTTCGTTTCGATCGGAATTGGATGTATCGATGGATAGTTAGATCGATGGTAATGTTCTCGAACTCTACGAGTGAGAGTGTGCACTACTAGGTGCAGTCGAAATTAACAACGGTTGAAACATTGCGATTTATTGATTGATTTTATTATAAAAATGTGAAATATTGCATTTTTAATACAATCAATGTCAAGCAAGAATCTTGGCTAATATTCCAAACAAAGATTCAATGCCTTAAGATATCTCTTTCTCTCTCTCTCTCTCTCTCTATATATATATATATATATATATATGTATAATATATACTATATATAATATATAGTATAGTATATAATATATATAAATATTATATACGGGCAATAAAGAAAGCATCCTAAACCACTAAGAAGGCCTGAAAATCAACAGAGTCATAATATTGCAAAAAAACGTCGCGTAATGAAGTATATTTGGCACCCTTCGATCATGAACGCCCTTCTTTCTTGATACAAGTAAGATGAAAAATAAATACTTTGTAATTTTTAAATGTTATTTAAAATTAGCTAAAATAAATAAATAAAAAAAAGCAAGTGATTCTATTTCTAATTTATAAATTAATTTGCATACACTTTAATCATGTTTCATCAAGTGATCAATGAGATCCAAACTAGAAATATATTTTCTATTTGAATACTGAACGACAGCATATTATCAAAAACACAAGGGCGATCGGACTCACGGGGCAAGCGACAAAAAAAGAGGCAGAAATTCTCTGAAACTTTTATTGTATGAACCAAGCTTTCGGGACCATAATTTGTCCCTTCTTCAAGGTGACACTGTAGGTGTGTGACGTGTCCTCTCTCCAATCGCCCTTGTGTTTAAAGTTTGACGACCGTTCATGCTGTGATTATTATCAAAAACTACACCCAAATCCCTAAACGTTTCCACTTTTTGAAAAGCAATAAAAATTGAATATATATATATGGTTTATCAAAATTTTTGACCTCTATGAACTCAAAGCGTTACATTTGATATTAGATGATTCTTGGTGCATCGCAATTGTAAGTTCTGGTTAGGTCATTATTTATAATGACCTAAAAATGTTACGATTATTTTGCTAATTTTAAAATTATCAAAAAATTGTAACATTTAACATTTAATATAGGTCATTATTAATAATGACCTAACCAGAACTTACAATTGCGGTGCAACGAGAATCATCTACTATTAAATGTTACAATTTTTTGCTAATTTTAAAATTAGCAAAAATTGTAACATTTTTTTTACTTAGGGCGCATTTATAGCGGTTAAGCATGCCAGATGATAGCGGCATCATATCTTGAAATAGACATTTTTTTCTATTTCATGTTAAACTTGACACAATGTTAATAATAATCCGCCATATTCATCATCTTTAAGTCTGTCTGGGTTATTGTATCCACCTATTATATATACACACATCTTTATTTAGACTATATAGATCATATCAACAATATAAATAATTACAATACATGTAGGTGTTAGTCTGTCTAGGCTATCCACCAGAGGTCTTTCTGTTTACCCTTCTTTATTTTGTCTTTTTTATAAAAAAAATCATATTTTTGAACTGAGTATATATATATATATCATGAGATCACATCAATAATTATCGGTATCACAGTGGCTCGTAAAGCAAACGAAACAATGCTCCATGGAATCGGCTCTTTCTCGTTTCTCGCTCGCTCGGTGAAAATATATATATGGAATAAGAAATCATATAATTGCCGGCCATAACTGTCTCCTCGTGGTGTAAGCACCGGCAAGTGATCGAGCGTCATGCTCGTAAACCTCGTGGGACAGATCTAATGGGAACACCTAATGGTGCGCCGCTGTGAGGTCCGCACTTTACCACTTTACTACGCGGAGAGATCGTAAAATGCACCTACCATTGTGCGGCTATTACGGGTACACGTACATATAGATGATGCACCGGGAGTCCTACCGCAAGAGATTACCATCGGCGCGCGGGATCATGATATTATTTACCGTTGTTGTTGCTATCCAGCAACAACAAAAATGGTTACCAGGAATTTTAAGAATCCAAAGTGTTCTTGATTTAAAGTTGAATTTGTTTAAATAAAATTATATTCCTTCAAAAATAATCGAGTGCTGAATCACAAAAACAAAATTTACGGATTCGAAGATTTAAAGTTCAATATTTAAATAAACGATATAATTTCAAAAGTAACCTAGTGTTGGATAGCAACAACAAAAATGGATATTAGTAATTTAAAATTGAGAGATAACTCAAGCACCATCTATTGTCTAATTTCACGTGGCATCGTCAACCATGAATCGCTGTTTCGTGCACTAAAGGAAAGCGAACTTGTCCTGTTTATGAAAACAGGAAACGAAATTCATTTACTAAAATGTTCAAACACTATTCATCTAGCGTATGGATGTATTTATATAGCATAATAAATGGAAGACGCATGAAATTAGGCAAAAGATGGCGCTTTCGTCGTCTTTCATTTATTATGATTCATATCAACACAAAATCCGTTCAACAACACAAAAATTAAAGTTTGTCCTGGGCTATCAACCGGAGGTTATTCTACCCTGTATTGAATTCGTGATAGTAATGTGCAATAAATATAATATTTATTTTGTTACCTAAAAAGTATTCCCTTTTAAGGAGCACAATAAAAAATGTTGTTATCGTTTACGTAATTTTTTCATTATGTCATTAACAATTTTTTTTATTAATAACATATTTATAAGAAATAAAACAAACGATAAAAATGATAGAAAGAGAATGAAACATCAAATTCGACAACAATCTGAAGTGTATAGTTTTTGAATTTACGTGAAGTGTTTAATCACAAATAAAAAGACTGTTATTCCTTGCTTATTTTTATTGTTAGATGAACATTTCGAGATACAACGTGCTCATTAGCAATAACTTACTAAATTTGAGCACACTAAGTTTCGAAATGTACCGGGTGTCCAGATAAGAAAGGTCACCGGCTATATCTCAGGAACTAAGACTCCTATTATCTCAAAAAAAGTTGAAATGAAGGCATTGTAAAACTACACTTTTTGAAATCATGATGAGTTTATAAAACAAAAATGTAACAGAAATTTTTCTCTTACTCTTGAAATAAAGGGTGGGGGAAGGTCAGAATTTATAAATAGCAAATGTGAAATAACTCTTTTGTTTTTTAACCGATCTTTATGATTTTAATTTCATACGAAAGAACTTACCATACTGATTAAAACAATTGACAACAATCATAAAAATACATCTGATATTAAAATAAATTGTGAAGTAAATTATTTATTTATAACAATCTGAAACATTAATTCCTCGCTTCGTTATACATTGTTATTCAAAAATTTTCGACTTGTATAATAATTAACATTAAAAACGATTATCTCTTGATTATCTCTCTATCATGTTTTTTTTGCGGTTATCAACCAAACAAAACCACAACCAACTAACGAAAAAAATCATTACACTCGAATGCGAGGAATGTTTTGTTTTGACTGCACAACCATGAAGTTGATCATTATCTCGAATGAATCGCAGCGAGCCGATTGATTACATCACTTCATTAACAAAGCAACAAACGCGATAATTAGCGGTATGTACATGTGTGATTAATTAATGGTTCGCCGTCGTAAACGTAAAAATAGAAATTGTACGAATACGGAAATAAATGAACGCATTGTTTTTTTTTTATTTTTTGGTATAGATAGAATCAAAAAAAGGTATACTTCCTTATAAAAAAAAAAACAACAGAAAAATTCGTTGAACAATTGTTTATTTTTTGTAATTTCAATAGGGAATATTGACATGATGAAATAATTAAAAAATAATATTGAGTTTAATGAACAATATTACAGTTGAGGCGAAAAGTTCAGCTAATTGACAGACTTTTACAATATACAAGATCTAAACTGTCCTATGACTCGTTAATTTTGATAATTAACATCAGTGGCAAGAAGAAAAATTATTCAGTCTAGATTTCAAGCGCAGTTATTAACATTAGTGGCAAGAAGAAAACCCTCACGCTATTATTCAGTCTAGATCAAGCGCAGTTTTCATTAAATGTCTGGTCATGAATTCTCGATTTGTCTTTCCCCGACGACTTTCTGGTCAGATTATCGTTATTTTTTTAGAAAAAGACTTACCAGGCTTTCTGGAACATGTTCCACTAAATGTTAGAGAACGCATGTGGTTGGTTCATGCATGACGGTGCTTCGACTCACTTCAATCGCACAGCACGCGAATTTTTAAATGGAAAATGAATTGGTCGTGATGGACTTGCACGGTCTCCCGATTTAAATCTTCTCAATTTTTACGTATGGGGATTTGTAAAATCTATGGTATATTCTACTCCAAGTCAATATATTGAGGAATTTCAACGTAAAGTGGAAGCAAATTCTAAATACACCAGGAATTTTTGAGCGCGTGAGACAGTTCATGATACGATGAGCTCAGCAGTTGCTGCCCTTGGAGGTCATTTTGAAAATTTGTTATGATTTAGCTCAGTATCGAACCATTTTAGGATATATGTTTATGTAATTTTTTTTACTTACTTTTAGTTGTAGAAATCGTTGCAACATTTTTGAACAAAATTATTTATTTAAAGCGGAGAGACCATAGATCGATAGCCTGTTCAAGTAAGTAAGAAAGAAATACAATTATTTAATAATAGCAAAAGAGAAAATAATTAACTTTATTTTACGGAATTCTCCATTATAATTAATTACATTATACAATAATTTACATATTTGTATATAATCAGGTAAGTATTCCTAAACTATTAATAATTAATAAGTAAGATAAGTGCATTCCCAAACAGTTCAAAGAATTGATTCAGTGTTGCTTATGACTTCACAAACTAATTAATTAATTGTTTTCAAATTCTTTTATTTATGAAATAAATATGAATTTAAAAATCAACCAATAAAACAGATTAGATTGAATAACTTTAAATTCTCGACTAGTTTTATTTAATTTAATATCATTATTTATTTTAAATATTTATTAAACGCATAACTTTAATTATTGTGGTAATATTTATTCGATTGTTATCTTTTTTTAATTTAAAAATCTTGAAATATATCCTAATCTAATCCGAGCATCATAACTTAATCAAGCAATTAATAATCGGTCCATTAAACATTAAGTCATCAGCGCGCAATAATTACACACACCAGATGATCTTTATAATTACGACAATAAATAAAAATGTCTTATATAAAAAACAAGAACTACACGGTTGATTCCATTCCTGCGGTATTGCGAAATTGTTATTGATTTAAATTAATCAATCCCGGACGACCGGCGTAATTATATCAATTCCAGCGATTAACTCGGCGATCGAGAGAATGTAAGCTGCGCGGCGGCGTGTAATCCGGCCGTTTACCGGAGATTTAATAAAGGGAAGGATCTCCTTGCGGTGATGGTGATTGTCGGGATGGAAATTACGAGGTATGTTAATTGTTGTAATCGGCGGCCGCGTTTCCAGAGCCGATCGGGAGGCGGTGATTGAGTTTTATGTGCGTCGAGAAAATGGGAATGATCGAACTTATAAAAAAATCATTCCTGATTAAATTATTAATAAATTTTCTTACTGTTTGATTGTAGGACCGTTTAAATTAAATTATTACTTTTAATTTAAAATACAGTTTGAGTTAAACTGTATTTTAAATTTTTATTTCTTTGGTTCATTAAGCACTTATTAAAATAACGATCGCATGATTCATCAATATCAATTAATTTTTTGATGAATAAAATTTCAAAGAACATTAATTAAGGAAAAATTGTTGACAACGATCACTAAAATTCCATCATTCCTTTTTTCCACGCTGCAAAAATTACTCACAGTGTAAACTTTTGACAAATATCTGTTGAAACAACTACTATATATATTCTATGTTATCATATAGCAAGATGCTAAATTAATACAAATTATAATTATTATTACTTCTGGGCTAGGCATAAAAAAAGTGTAGAAGTACTAATTAAGCAACATAAATCCCTTCATTAGTCTTTTGTCTGTAAGATAGTACCAATATTTTGTAATTGTCACACGCCTCAATCCCTCTACAGCACATAAAACTGTTACAATCTTAATTCAACTGCTTGAATCGCTTAACTAGACTTCACATTACAAAATGGAATGAATGGTATGTATCCATCGCAGATCAGAACGACTCCACGGCCAACTAAATTTGATTTGATAGACTGGACGCGAATTAAATAAAATTGAAATAATTGTAAAAAAGCAAAATTACTTTATCTGCTTCAATTGTTAATTTAGACGCTATATCACAAAATATAGCCAACAGTTTATACCTGATACAATTTCCATTTCTTTTGATTAATCTTCGTCATAGTGATTAGGTTTGAGTAAAATTATTAAAAACATAAATAATTAATAAAAATATTAAAATAAAATAAAACAAAGTGCTGCAGCGCTAATTTAACAAGATAAATAATAATAATAATCATCTTTAGGGCAAAAACACCTCCGGTCGATAGCCCATGACAGACTATTAACCCATCAATATGTATTGTAAATATAGCAATATATATATATATATATATATATATATATAAAACATAATTACTTAAATATGCTCAAACCTGTAAGATAATGCCAACATTTTGTAATTCTCACACGTCTCAACCCCTCCACAGCAATTTAGATTTGTGCTATTTTCTTATTAATCGTTTTTAACATATAAAAAAATCAAAACCTACTGCGAGATTAATTTAAATGCTCGAATTGCTTAATTAAATAATTTTAGATAACAAAATTGTATGAATAGCATGTATTTGCCGCAGTTCGAAACCCCTCCACAGCCATCTGAATTTCAGTATGTGCGGTCATTATTCAAATATCTAAATAATTCAAACATACTTTGAATTTAATTAAGGAATATTTTAATTAAAGCACTTGGTTTGTTTTACTGCTTTTTTTATATTTTTACTCCGACTAGTTTCAACCTTTAGTCATCTTCAGGGAGATATCTCTCCATTAGGGAGATATATAAACCAAGTGTTTTAATTAAAATATACCTTAATTAGTTCAAAAATGTTTCACCACGGGTTAAGTGAGAAGTTAATTATTAATACTTTGAGTTTGTTGTTCTGGTAGAATTTATATACAATATATTTTCGAGAAAAAAAAAATTTCGTGTGAAGAATTTTAATGTTTAAACTTTTACGTTTTATTTTCTCGAATCCGTCCAGCCGGATTGAAATTAAATACGAATAAATCATTAATCGTGCAAGCAAGAAAAAAAAATCAATTATTCAACGTAATTTAATTTATTACGTTCCAATGTTTATTATCATTCATTATTATTTCTATGCTGTTGTTGTATTTTTTTTTTTTTTTTTGGCTAATTTTATTCCTCGCCAGTTTACTTCTCCGTTAGCGTTCAGTATGCAAATCAAAATCCTCCAATTAATCCGCTCGTAACTTTTTATTTCTTTCGGTTTTCCTCCTCGCTTCTTCCAAATAACAAATCCGCAATTAGTCAATCACCCGAAAAACATATCAGCAATGAATCACGGAATTTTACGCCCCATTAAAACAAAAAACAAAAAAAAAAAACGGCGGGAATGGTTTATTTGTTTGGGTTTAATTTATGGATAGTGCAGCGCGCAAAAAAAAAGCGACAACAAACGGGTGTTGATTAACGGAAAGGCCGCGCGGAAAAAATTGTAATAAAATTTGATTTGAATTTAATTAAGTGGCGTTTTCGATCCTTGCGTGTTTTTTTTTGTGAGAGAGTCGTGTGATTAATTGGGAATTATCTTGAATGAGCTGCACCCAGTGCAATAAAAAATGGGAAATGGAAAAGGATTTTCGAGGTGAATATTTTGAGTTTTAGTGTTTGAGCTTCAACTACGAAGGATTAGTAAAACCAAAGACTCAAAAGATTAAGGAAGAATTTTACAGAACCTCAAGTAACGTTACTTTTGAATTTTTTTCATTCGATTGACAGCACTGTCTTATTGATAATCAAATAGTGAGAATCATAGACATCAACTTTTATTCCACGAAAACGTTACTTACGCCTTATTTGCGGATATCCAATAGATAAAGTCAGATCTTTTAAAACTCAGACAGACAAAATGATTTATAAAATTGGGACTAAAATTTAAAATTATCATACAAAAACATATCTTTCAAACTAATTTTGATTGTATTCTAAAATAATGATTAATTTATTCGTAAATTTCCGTAAACAATTTTTCTGCAAATTTAAAACATTACGAAAATTCATCCATAATTTCATTCACACGCTCATTAAAATCCCGCTAAACGCACTCGAACCAAACACAAACAAATCGAAGGAAACCCGCCGTTCCGCGCCCGTGGTGACCACGGGTAATCCAACAACCTCATTAAACAGCTAATCGCGCGGCCACCATTTCAAAATCCACACATAATTACCCGACATAACTTATAATCGAACGGCCGTTCAGCGGCTACCGGTCACTTTTGGCTATCAATGACCACAGCTAACTCACTCGTCCATGTTTGTTCATTAGCTCCAGCTGCGATACAGATACAGATACCAGATAGGATGATTGCCTCGCTTTAGATGCCATTAATTAAAACACAACCGGGCTGAGACTGGCGGAACAGTAGTTATGAAAGGAGGTGATTCGGCGAAAATTGTTGATTTTTTTCTTCTTTCATTATTCTTGCTTATATGGTGCAGTTTGGATTGGAGTTTTGAATAATTGGCTGTTTAGTAAGCGATGCGATTAATTGTTATGTGCTGTAACTGGTTTTACACACGGAGATGGAGAGAGGAGTTAATTGCGAGGAATTAATTAGTCTGTGGTTAAGAGTAATTTCGGTTCCATTTAAATTTTAAGACCCGATGGCAATCTTTCTTAAAAATTACATAACGATTTTCACTCAGCACTTTAACAAATTTGTATTGTTCTTCTTTATAAGGACATACTTGACTGTAAAATCATTATACTTTACTTCCATTGCTTAATTTTGACTTTAAAGTCATTGAAACCCACTTTTATTACTTAATCTTGACTTCAAAGTCATTCAATTTGTTTATTTTTACTGTTTTTGACTTTAAAATCTGGTTACGCATTGGAAAAATCTGGCGTTAATGTAGTTAAGTGTTCTTAAGTATATCCTTAAGAAGAAGGATATTGCGAGCGTGAAGCGCGAGTAGTATGTCCTTATACAAGAGAATATAATCTTCATATAATAACGAATTATACGAATTCGTTATTTATCCGCCGTTAATACAGGTTTACCTTAAAATAAACAATATTTTTTTGAATATTAATTTTATTAATTTTTGTAATTACTCCATCATATTATTACTTCATTATTATTAGTAGTATTATTATATTTCCAGCTACAACACACATCAAATATAATTTCGAATCAAAAATTTGTAAATCCCCAACTCAAACGTATTCCAAATCTTCAAACGAATTCATTCAAACCTCGCACGCCGACATCAAAATCCCATAAAAAAGAATTAGAAAGTCCCAAAACCCATAAACACCGACCATTTAATCGGCAACAACCATTATTACAAATTTTATTTATTTTTTTATCACTTTATTAATTCTATATTTTCGAATCCCGATTGGAAATTTCTCGGTGCAGTATAATTTTTTTTTATTATTGGCAATTAAACGGTGATGAAAAATGGGCACGTTTCCCCTCGAGCCTCCTCCGCGGGATTTCGGCGCCTATACGGAGCGTTCTCGAGCAGTCGAGTGGATTAATAAATATGCATTTCTGATTTCCGATCCGAGTTTCGGTGTTTATTCGTCGTGACATGATTTTATTGTTGTTGCTCGTTCGAAAGAAAACAGCCGGAGGGGAGTGTTTGGGCTCGTGGGGAATTAAGAAATATTTTTATTAACGCGGATGTGATGTATTGGGAGTGAATAGCCGGTGGGTGATATTAATTATTGCTGGATTATTCAAATAAAGACATTAACGCCAGATTTCTCCAATGGGTATACAGATTTTAAAGTCAAAAACAGTAAAAAAAATGAATACAATGACTTTGGAGTCAAGATTAAGTAATTAAAGTGGGCATCAATGACTTTAAAGTCAAATACAGAAAAAAGTAAGTTATAATGACTTTAAAGTCAAAATTAGATACTGAAAGTAAGCTATAATGACTTTAAAGTCAAAATTAGACAATGGAAGTAAGCTATAATGATTTTAAAGTCAAAATTAGATAATTAAAGTTAGTTATATTGACTTTACAGTCAAAATTATGCACTGGAAGTTAGTTGAAATGACTTTTAAGTCCAATTTAGACAATGGAAGTAAGTTATAATGACTTTACAGTCAAAATTAGTCAATGGAATGGAAGTTAGTGGCAATGACTTTAAAGTCAAAGTTAGGCATTGAAAGTAAGCTATAATGACTTTAAAATCAAAATTAGACAATGGAAATAAGTTATAATGACTTTACAGTCAAAATATAATGCAATAGAAGTTAGTTACAATGATTTTAAAGTCAAAGTTAGGCATTGAAAGTAAGCTATAATGACTTTGCAGTCAAAATTGGGTAATAAAAATTAGATACAATGACTTTAAAGTCAGAATTGGACATTAAAAATAAACTATAATGACTTTAAAGTCAAAATTAGATATTGGAAGTGAGTTATAATGATTTCAAAGTCAAAATTGGGCAATGAAAGTTAGTTACAATGACTTTAAAGTCGAAATCAGACAATGGAAGTAAGTTATAATGACTTTACAGTCAAAATTAGTTAATGGAAGTAAGTTATAATGACTTTACAATCAAAATAATGCAATAGAAGTTAGTTACAATGACTTTAACGTCAAAGTTAGACATTGAAAGTAGGCTATAATGACTTTAAAGTCAAAATTGGGCAATGAAAGTAAGTTATAAAGACTTTACAGTCAAAATTAGTTAATGGGAGTAAGTTATAATGACTTTACAATCAAAATTATGCAATATTAGTTAGTTACAATAACTATAAAGTCAAAGTTAGGCATTTAAAGTAAGCTATAATGACTTTAAAATCAAAATTAAAAAAATGGAAATAAGTTATAATGACTTTACAGTCAAAGTTAGGCATTGAAAGTAAGCTATAATGACTTTGCAGTCAAAATTGGGTAATAAAAATTAGTTACAATGACTTTATAGTCAGAATTGGACATTAAAAATAAACTATAATGACTTTAAAGTCAAAATTAGACAATGAAAGTAAGTTATATTGACTTTACAATCAAAATTATGCAATAGAAGTTAGTTTCAATGAATTTAAAGTTAAAGTTAGACATTGAAAGTAAGCTATAATGACTTTGCAGGCAAAATTGGGCAATAAAAATTAGTTAAAACGCCTTTAAAGTCAAAACTAGACATTAAAAATAAACTATAATGACTTTAAAATCAAAATTAGACATTGGAAGTGAGTTATACTGACTTTACAGTCAAAATTAGTCAATGAAAGTAAGTTATAATGACTTTACAATCAAAATTATGCAATATTAGTTAGTTACAATGACTTTAAAGTCAATGGTAAACATTGAAAGTAAGATATAATGACTTTGCAGTCAAAATTATCGAATGGAAGTTAGTTGAAATGACTTTGAAGTCAAAATTAGACAATGGAAGTAAGTTATATTGACTTTACAGTCAAAATTATGCAATAGAAGTTAGTTACAATGACTTTAAAGTCAAAGTTAGACATAGAAAGTAAGCTATAATGACTTTAAAGTCAAAATTAGACAATGGAGTTAAGTTATAATGACTTTACAGTCAAAATTAATCAGTGAAAGTAAGTTATAATGACTTTGCTGACAAAATTATGCAATGGAAATTGGTTACAACGACTTTAAAGTCAAAATTGGGCAATGAAAGTTAGTTACAATGACTTTAAAGTAGAAATTAGACAATGAATGTAAGTTATATTGACTTTACAGTTAAAATTAGTTAATGTAAGTAAGTTATATTGACTTTATAATCAAAAGTATGCAATAGAAGTTAGTTACAATTACTTTAAAGTAAATGTTAGACATTGAAAATAATTTATAATGACTTTGCAGTCAAAATTGGACAATTAAAGTTAGTTACAATGACTTTAAAGTCGAAATAAGTTATAATGACTTTACAGTCACATTTAGTCAATGGAAGTAAGTTATAATGATTTTAAAATAAAAATTTAGCAATCGAAGTTACTTTTAATTACCTTAAAGTCAAAATTAGGCAGTCAGAGTCAGTTACAATGACTGGGAAGTCAAAAACAAGCTATAATAGTGAGTTAAATTGACTTTAAACAATTCAAGATTAGGGAATATAAACAGTTTAGAATGACTTAAAAGTCAAAAACATGCAACAAAAATAGATTATATTGACTCGAAAGTCAGAATTGACTTTAAACTCAAGATTAGGGAATGAGAATGAGTGTCAATGGCTTTAAAGAAATAAAGAAGAACAGGGAATAAAAGTGGGTTAGAATGACTTAGTATTGAATATGTAATTTTTGTTCTCTACTCTTGCCGTCTATAAAAATCTTCAATTGTAATTAGTTGGCTTAAATTAAGGAAATACTAATAGAAAAAATCTATCTTTCAAATAAATGCGTATAAGAAAATAGCGTACAAGCATTCCTCCTTATCTTCCTTGTATCGCATTTCGTATCGTTCGCATCGACCTTGCTTAAAATGCGTCTTTGATTCTGGCTTTAGGCTACAGACACAATTAATCCAGTTCAGCTTTTTTTGTATTGCGAACAATTTTTTTCTACTTGATTTCGATATTCCGCGCATAATAAATTAATTTACAAGAAGAATAAAAAACAAGTGGCTTGTCGAAGGAATGTCGCTTTTCTGTAGAAAAAATGTGTTTAACGCATATTTTTTTATTTTTAAATAATCTTACATTCCATAAATAATCCAGTTTTTATGGTTAGGTATTAAAAATGCATTGATTATTTCATTATCTATAAGTGAATTAAAATTTGTTTGAAGTTACTAACTAAACAAATTTATTTATGTAACATTTTTTATATATAGTTTGGATAATTATTTACAATGATAGTAAAATTCGTACCAACTGCAAAAATTACTTAACTGTAAGTTTTACAAATATTGTAATTTGGAAATGGAGATTCCGTTAATAGAGTAAATTGAAATATCTATTGAAACAACTAGTTCCCGAACATTTACCCCGCCGGACATTGGATTACACAATAGATATTTGTTTTTTGCATAGCAGTACTACTACGAATTGCAAAGATTTGATTCGAAAATATTAAATGAACGGAAACAACAAATAATTGTTTTTGTTTCATTTTATTTAATTTATTTACAATAAAATATATAACAGAAATTCTGTTATACAAAGTTAAAAAAGTGTTTCTTTTATAAATATACTCACTGTATATTCAGGAAGGAAATTCAATATAAAAATATTAATATTACAATAATGAATCATGGATTATGAAGAAATTATTAATAATTTATTGGGTTTCTTTATTTATTTCGATTTTCTCATTTCTGCTTTAGTAAATATTAATTAATAAGTAATGAAATGCAGGAATTTATATTATAATTAATGAAACGTTCCGCGTAAATTTTATTCAACCTTGTGTCGCGATAATTTCGTTTCCTTTTTCAAAAAAAAGAGACACTGATTGTGTATTGCATATTACAAATGAAACATTTAATGAAAATGTAACGAGATTGTAACTCATCTTTTTAGTTCATCTCAAAATGGTACCTGTGAACGGAAAATATATCATTCCATGTGAGTTGCAAGTTGAATTATGGTTTTTGTAAAAATCAAATGTTTCAGCAAAACATATAGTATGCAATTCGCATACTAGTATAGTAAGTATAGTATGCAACATGTTTATCATTCCTGTGATTCTGAATTAATGTTTAAATTTAAATGAAACTATTACCCTAACAATTATAGACCAACCTCTCTTCTACCTATTTTTTCTAAGATTTTTGATTTTGAATAAAAAATATCTAGAAACTCAATTACCATTATTTTTTGAAAGTAACAATTTGTTTTGAGGAGAGAAATTTGGATTTCGGGACTCTCAACCACTAAAGCCGTGAATGGGGCAGTAGAAAAAATATTGATGCCTTTGAAGTAAAAAAATGCGCGTAAGGCTTCATTTATTGATCTGTCTACACCCTTTGACTGCATGTCACATGTAATTCTTTAACGAAAGTTTTATTTTTATAATGTTCATCCAGATTTATTTATTGTATCATACTTAATAAAGAGGACCCGATAAATAGCACTACATTTAACGAGTTGCCAATCCTACATGGTGTACCACAAGGGATTATTACTCCTTTTTAATATATGTAAACGATTTATCCCCTAGTGGTTACAGATTCTATAGCTGTTTTTTATGAGGATGACAAAACATATGTAATAAAAAGTAAATTGTTTTTAATCATTGTTGATTACACCGTAGTAATAGTTTCATTTAAATATTTTATAGATTACCACACAATAACAGTCGAAACCATCGTGTCTTAACATTTATTTTTAAACATTGGTTATATTAGAATATTAATAACCGTCGTTAAACCAACCGCATAAACGCGCATCATTATTCATAAGCAGCATTAACGTTTTATTCAATCAATTATATACAAATATAAAAAAAAAACGCGTACGTTTTTCTCTTTCTTTCTTATTTCTTTTTTTTTAATTATTCCGCTATTTATGGGAAATGAACGGCATCCACCGGTAATAATGAGAAATGTGTGTGCGTTTCACAATAATTAATTGCATAACAGAAATTTGTGGTGAACATTAGCATCTTTACTGGCTGCTCTCGTCGGCCTGCCTGGTGAGAGTTTCTGTCCGTTGCGTAACCGGCGCGGACGGACGAGATGCGAATTTTCTGTCAATTCGAAAATTACATCCAGACGAACGAAATTGCGACGGTGTGTAATCGGATAATCCGTTGGTTTGTTAATTGTACAATAATACACAGATAATTATAATAAAAAAATAATATTACAGAAATGCAGTAAAAAAAAGCATGAAGTAAATTTTTAACTTTCGAATTTAGATAAGTTGGTAAACTTGTTTCTCATTGATTACTTGATGATACTGTTAGATTAGGGATTTGCAAGTCTCAAGCAGGCTTTGAACCATGTTGGTTCAAGTATCTTAGTAACGATTTAATATAGTGTGAAAACATGATCTTTGATGTAACATCTCGCTCAACCTTTCCTTTTACTAAACTTTTTTTAAAGAGATACTTCATTCTGGAGACACTACGGGGACACATTTTAAATAATTTTTATTTAGTTTAATTTTGAAATTATTTATTATCTAGTCACAATAAATAATTTCAAAATTAAACTAAATAAAAATTATTTAAAATGTGTCCCCGCAGCGAGCACACAAAGGGTTAAATAAACAACGAAAAGTTGATTATTTAATTGAACCGGATTCAACAAATAATCAACGACAACACAACAACCTCGCACCGCGACGTCACTCTAAGTGCGTCATGAAGATAATCAATGCGCCGCGAGAGCGTCACGGGAACGTCACAGGCGAAAGCTCCCCGAGATTCCGAAAATCCCGCTAATTTAAATATTCGCGTTAATCCCGTGCCGTGTTGACGATCGGTTTGATTGGTATTGAAAAGTTGCGCGATCGATCATCGAGGGGGTAACAGCTGAGACGGGCGCAAAGGGCGACGTCACGCGATCAGGGGAAGGTTTTAATAAAACACGGGGAGCCGTCGTCATTGAGGTTGGCCGCGGTGACGTCACGAAATCGATGAGGTGCTAAAATAAGTCCGCTGGAAAAACCGATTTCAGCGTCGCGGCGTTCGTTGGAAACGACGCCGAAAAAGTTTTTAAGATTCAATTCGGAAGCGAAGAAATAATCAAAATGTGGCATAAAGAAATGGACCCATTTAAAACAAACGTGTTTACTTTAAAGTAATGAAAATGAACTTTTTACAACTATCAGCCACCTCGATTAATAGTTTTTAAAAAAATGTAGCAGTGTTTCTACTAGAAATTTTGTGAAACTTAAAATTTTTATTTTATTTACAAATAGTGTAACAACAAAAAATTTAGTAAAATAAAATCAAGTGATTTATAACAAACGGTTATTAAATATGTCTTACCAAGTGATTAATGAGGTATACACTTTAAGTTTGTTTGTATTTTTGTATTATACAAACAAAGTTTAAAGTGTTTTATTCAATTGATAAACAATGTATAACGAATATAATGTAGTAATATTTTATTACTTTCTTCACTTTTTTATTTTTATAACTATTTGTAGATTTTAAGCACAACGTGCTCTTTTTCAATAGTTACATAAAACTATTTAAAAAGAGCACGTTGTGCTTGAAATGTACATATAGTTATAAAAATAAAAAAGTGAAGAAAGGAATAAAATATTACTACATTATATCGAGAAACTTCACGGTCTCACCAACAAATATCTTAAATGTATAACGAAGTTGAAGCCTCAGTTATTAACAACATTATAGCAAGTGAGAATCGGTCATTATCCGGCCTCGAATTGTACTTATGCTCTGACATTATTTTATGCGTAATGAAGTATTGTAGTATCAAATCAAACCTAGAACCTAATATCACAGAATATAATACTGAGACTTAATATCACGGGAGGGTTCTAAATCTAAAATAAAGGCCAATATATATTTTCTTGAAAATCAGAAAAGATAAATATACGAAATTATAATATGAATCAGTTACCCATATGCTAGATAAATGCTGGTTGAACATTTAATTAAGTAATATGTAATCATAACTGAATTAAATTCAACGCTAGGAAATGTGAAAATATACAAGATGTTCCATTAAAAAAAAAGTTTCAACCATACGAAACTCAAATCATTAAATTCTACATTTAATTTCAAACACTCTATATATTTGTGGGTTATGTGAAGATTGTATAATGATAAATGAAACGTAGTTATATTCCTTTCTTCGCTGATAATGAACACCTAGTGTTCGAAATAAAAAGGTGATGAAATTAATATAACTACGTTTTATTTATCTTGAAACATTCTGCATTGCATTTTACGATTTTCATAATATCAATGCAATCAGGTTCTCCAAGTGATAGTGGAGCTCCCTCATATTTCTGAATTCACTTTTATTTTCTACACCTTGTTTTCGTATTTTATTCGATCCAAAATATTTCTTAAGATGATTCTCTCCTCCATTGTCTAACTTTGCTTGATCTATCTTTCGTAAGGTTAGTCAAAAATAAATCAATACGTGTCTTATTAGAATTTCATTCATTTTGATTTTAAATTATTAATATGATCGACTGATGGTGGGTTGATACCGTTGATTGAGTAAATATTTTTTGAAATATGACCTGTACTAAAAGATATTGATAAACATTTACTAATATTCAGAAACAAATCATTATCCACACACCAATCGTAAATATTATTTACGTCGTCTTGTAAGAGCGTGATATCAGAACTATGGAAAAATAAAAATATTATTATTATTATTATTATTATTATTACTTATTTCCTGAAAAATATTTAAATCGTCTACGAATAAAAAATATTTACAACATTTTATGTATTTATTCAAATCATTAATAAATAACAGGAACAAAATTGGGCCCCAGTGAGATCCTTGAGGAACACCCGAAGTGACGTTAATAGCTCTAGAGATGAAGTTGTTAATTTTTACATATTGTATCCTACCATCCAGAAAACTATAGAGCCACTTGGTTACCGATAACCCAAAGTCCATACGTTCCAATTTAGATTTTAAAGTAAAAGTAGATTTTTTATTTAACTTAAAGTCCCATGTTATAAAAGATGTAACACTGTATCTTTATTACTTTTTTTATTTATCAATATAGAATGAGAAACACGGTCGAACGCTTTAGAGAAGTCAGTATACACAGCATCAACTATTTTCAAACGAAGTAATAATGTAAGTATTGTATACTAGTAAATTTGATATCGTAGATCTCCCATAGCAAAAACCTGATATAACACTCCTATAAGAAAACATAATTTGATCTGAAATAATTTTATCTAATAGTTTTGGTATTATAGACTGGATTGAAACTCCTCTGTAATTCGAAACATTCTCTCTATCACCACTTTTAAAAATTGATCCAATAAAGCTTTGCTTCCAGTAAGAAGGAAAAACACTTGATGATTTAGATACTCTTTCCAAGATATATTTAACAACAATATATTTATTTCAGAGTATTTTGCAGCCTTAAAATCATAAATAAAATCATCGTAACCAAGTGAATCAGTAAAATTATTGGTGTCAACAGATAGAGTATATGATACATGGTGAAATGAGTTATCAAACAGAGGATCTTCAAATGCGGAAATTACTATTTTGACAACGTTAAAAAAACTAAATCTATTGATTTTTATTAAGGTGTACCTCAATATTAGGGGAATACATTAATTTAATGTATTTGTTATTTTTCATTTTAGGATTGACCAAACGGGTAGCTTGAGTGAGATTATAATTTTGGACGTGCCTATTAATTAGTTTATTTATAATTTGATATTGTAATTAAAATCGCGCGAATGAAGTTAATTTATTTTGATCTTTTTATCGCACTGTTGATTCCGTTACTTATTTGAAATATCGATATAAATGAAAATCGTGAAGTACGAAAATGATGAATATAGTGCGTTATTTAATGTACACTAAAGAATTAGTTTATTGAATAAATGAAGTTGAAGAATAATAGGGTTAGTGAAGGAATGAAGCGAATTGATTCTGTGTTAAGAGGATGTCCTGATCCATCTCAGTTCATTAGCACTTGTTATCATCATGATGGATATAAAGATTGCATTCATGAATGTGTCTTTTTTTTTCGTTATTTATATTTTAATGATTGTAACGATTGTGAAGTCGTGGGATGATGCTCACCCAGAAAAAGAAACTCTCTTGTTTCCTCTCGCTCCTTGTAAGTGAAATCTCTCTCTCACTCTTCCTCTTAGTAAAAAAAAACAATCCCAATCAGCTGTTTGTATGTGTGTGTATAAGTGTGTTTGATCCATCCAACTAACTACCACAAAAACTTTCGCTTTGACCTCGACGTCTCGGCGTGTACCGCTGGAGTGAGACGACGCGATTCCTGTGTACCCACGGTTTCAGGAATGCGCCTGCTGGTGAACACGCGTCGGTCCGTGACGTCGTCGACGCTGCTCCGGATCGATGCCGTTGTCGGTGACGGCGTCGCGGCGGTGACGTCGGATTGACGTCACCGGTCGTTACATTCGGGTGGGTTTATTAATAAACCGGCGCTCTGACGTCATTCCAGTTGCCGGTGCGGGCGCGCTTGACGACGGCCCGCCGACGTCGTCGCCGGTTTCCGTATTTACGGGATCCGTTCCTGTTTGCAGTCTTACGCTTCAATGGAAAGCAAAAACAAATTACGTTTTATGCTTCAGGACTTTTTCTATTGTTGTATAAACTCTTATAATTGGTAATAAGAAGTTCATTCTTGTGGATTCTACTTTGTTATATATACACCGTAATTCACAACAATCAAAATATTAACCGTTGTATATAATGAAACGGTTAATAAATATGTTTTACCAAGTGATAAATGAGAAAAAGGTATACAATAAATCAAAATATTGTTTGTGTGGAATAAAACGAAGTCAAATTGTTTTCCTTATTTTTAAACGAAAAGAAAATCAAATTATTTTCACCATTGTTGGATCAAAAAAAAAAATTCAAACTCTTTTCCCAAATATTGATGGAAAACGAAAACGAAGACATATTATTTTTATTACTGTAGAATGAAACCAACGTTCTGTTATTATTATTGAATAAAAACAAAGTTAAATTAATTGCAGTAGAAATTATTTGCAACGATTTGTTGCAAGTAATACAAATTTATATAAAATATGTATCCCTTCATCTTAAACTTACCTCGTGATCAATCTTAAGTTTTTGGGGTTGTCAAGTAGAGATCGCTACATTAGTTCATTTTTATGTTTGATAATTTCCAATTATAATTCAGTAACGAAGGACAGAAAGACATGGAGAGAAAAATATAGAAACAGACATTAAACAAAAACTCCTTACATCTAACGGTAGAAAGGAAAAAGATTAAAAAAACAAACTTTTAAATACTTTTACTCTGCTATGTGTTTGCATTGAACTACGTTGTTTCTAGTCAGTTAAAAAAGCTTATATTTTCATTAAAACATTCATAGTTGAAATTGACGATCATAATTACTTTTGTTCGCATATTATCAGCGACTGAATACTGAAATTTTGTAAAATTTCCTTACATCTAACGGTAGAACGGAAAAAGATTAAAAAAAAACAAAACTTTTTAATACTTTTACTCTGCTATTGAAATTTGCATTGAAATTACGTTGTTTCAAGTTACTTAAAAAAAAACGTATATTTTCATTACTACATTTATAGTTAAAATTAACGATCATAATTACTTTTGTTCGTATATTATTAACGACTGAATACTGAAATTTTGTAAAATCATTGAAATCACATGAAAAAAAAAAATGTGAATGATATATGTATAATAGTAGATGTGACCATTTTTTTACATGTTATTTGAATGATTTTACAAAATTTCAGTATTCAGTCGCTAATAATATACTAACAAAAGTAATTATGATCGTTAATTTCAACAATGAATGTATTTAATCTAAAGCAGCAATAAATTTAGTATCCGTGTACCCGGCGCATTCACCATTTATGCAGCCACATTTTTTATCAAGACTCCCGCTTTTGAAAATGTGCAGTAATTTAAGGCGAATAATGAAGATATTCAAGATGTATATATATGAATTAGTAGTTTTGTGAAAAATATGGATTAAAAAATAAATATTTTTCAAAAAAAAAAAATCTAAGTAATCTGACGTTGTTAAATTGAATTAAATTCTTGATGATCATTGTTGTTAATTTAAATATCCCTTAAATTAAATTCTTTGCTTTATTGTTACTGGACAATAACAATAAATCAGGCGATTAAAAATATTAAATACATTTTTCTCATTAATTACGTGAACTTTAAATATAAATAATAAAATTAAATAAAATATAAATAATAAAATTAAAGGCGAAAAGACCAACGGTCGATAGCCAATTGGCAGAAGAATTTATTTTTATGTTAGTTATTTATTGTATTTATTTATTATTATTACTTTGTTAAAAATAATCTGCCAATAAAGATTTATATGTATAAAATTAAATTATGTTGAATTTTATTATTTAATTTTTGTTTATTTAAAATAAATATTCGTTCACTTTAAAAGAACGGCTACTTTTTTAAAGTCAACGAATTCTATTTTAAATTTAAATAAACAAAAATTAAATAATAAAAAATCTTAATTGCAGAGGCTTTTGTAGAACATTTGGAAAATTTATTTCAATCAACATATAATAATAATTATGACTTTAATGTTCTAACAGAGTGGTTCAATTCATAGACACAACCAAATGATTGATTTGACAAGTCTGTATACTACACTCTGATAAAGCCAGGAGCGGGATTTTCTAATAGCTTTGATATTATCCAAGATCCATCCTTAAGAAAGGTCCTGATGAAATCGATATGTTTATTCGAAATATTTACTACTACTCCCACCAATACTTATCTCTCCAATGAAAACAAAAAAGAAACCACGAAGGGAAGTAAGGGTCGTACTCGTTGGCACACAAAAAACTTCGTAAAGGGGAAATCGACCACTAATGATAGGCTGTATTTTGTATTCAATTAATTTAATAATATCCAAGCTTTCGGAGCTATTTAGTAGTGAACTCCCTGAAGAAGGAGCAAAATAGCTCCGAAAGCTTGGATATTAATAAATTAATTGGATAAAAAATACAGCCTATCATTACTGGTCGATTTCCCCGTTACGAAGTTTTTTGTGTGCCAACAAAAATAAGGCATAATTGGAATGCAGGATTCCAAAACCTGAAAACGATCCCACTCTAATCTCCAAATATCGGCCCATAACACTGCTCCCTTTAATGGGAATGTCATTTAAAATCCCTTATTAAACAATAGATGTTTACACAAAAGTAATGAAAGTGTTTGACTGCAAGACGCGGAGGCTGGTTGAAGAGTACGTCATGCAATTACACTTTCATGACGTGTAATGTACACTAATTTTCCTGGAATAGCATAATTTAGAGAGAGAGAGAGAGAAAGAGAGAAAAAGAAAAGTTTTTTCTTCCTGAAATTGTGAAGAAAGACAAAATTTCATGGCTATAACGAGTCTTGAAATTTGTCCTTTCCGAGTCTTGAAAATTGTCCTTTTCATGACTAGTACTGCAAAAACTTTACTATACTATTACTATAGTCCTAGTCATGAAAGTAAAATGTCGAAAAATCAGTTCTACAAAATTACGTGAATTCTGAATTCACCTTTATCATAAGAAATATTTTAAATTTTATTCGAGCCTGTTTATATCATGAAGTTTCGGTTTTTATAATGAAGTTTTTGTAATTGTAAATTGTGAGAATCATCGGCATTTTCTTCGTATAATATGGCAGTTGCTTCAGCAGCCAGCTCATCCCGAATAAATTAAAGAAAGGTATGAGAGGGCGTACAAAGATTTCAAGGAGCGGTGCAAATCCAAAATAATAACTGATTTCACAGAGGAGGACTTCCTCGCTTATTTTGATGAAAATGCGAGATTTTAAAAAAACTTCCTGTGTTTGTGGCGGATGGCAACTTCGATATTTTAAATGGAAACCCTCATTTGTTTACATACTGATTCTACTCAGCAAACTACAGACATTTTATGTGAAACAATTTTTTTTTTGTATTTTTGATGGAGCTTCTATTTAAATTCTGAAAGAATTTTCTTTGTCTATGAAACTAGTGGCCCTGGCTTTGAAGCCATATCAATCAGTCTCAGCAATGGGATTGAATAGTGTTAACGTAGCAATTTTAAAAGTGTCAACCAGTCTGAGCAATGGGGTCCGATAAAGTTAACGTAGCAATTTTAAAAGTGTCAAAAAATTAAATGAATCTTGTTGAATACGTACATAAGAATCACCTAAAACTTTAGTAGTGAAGTCCTTACTTTAGCATATTTAAGAAGAACATTTTTATTAGATGCACCAGACAATAAAAGTAAACTCAGAATTCACGTAGAGTTCACTTTTATTGTCTGGTGCATCTAATAAAAATGTTCTTCTTAAATATGCTTAAGTAAGGACATTACTACTAAAGTTTTAAGTGATTCTTATTTTGTAGAACTGATATTTCGACATTTTACTTTCATGACTAGGACTATAATGGGAGTAAAGTAAAGTTTTTGCAGTACTAGTCATGAAAAGGACAATTTTCAAGACTCGGAAAGGACAAATTTCAAGACTCGGTACAGCCTTGAAATTTTGACTTTCTTCACAATTTCAGGAAGAAAAAACTTTTCTCAACCTCCATTAAACAAATGACTAGTTGGTATTCAGTCAGTGATGTGTTTTTCTTTCCAAACAAATATAGCACACTCTCTCTATACATTCTCACCTCCAATTTACAAACCAAAAGAAGAAACCCACCGTTATTTTTCTGGGCATACATAAAGCTTTTAATCATAATAAATGCAAGACGACGCAAGCGCCATCTTTCGAATAATTTCCTGTGGCTTTTGATTTAGTTTGTCATTTTTTGCTTATTTACAAATGCTTCTATTTAAAATTCCCACATCACTTAAACATTCTTATTTCAATTTTCAATTTACTTTATTAACGGAATCTCCATTTCCAAATTACAATTATAATTACATATTAAAAATTTTATAAGAAAAGTGTGACGCTCTAAAAAGATATTTACGAGTAAGTCTCCTACAAATCTTGTCATGTAAGAATCCGTCAAACGATCTTCAATTCATTCGCTATCTTATAAGTCGTTTCTAAAGGTTCTCCTTTATCCCCACTTATTCCACAATATTTGCTGCTACAACCGTAATCTTGAAATATTGGTGGAAGTAGCAGTAGTTAGGATAAACATATGGATTTCATCAGAAAGTTTTACATATTTTAACCCTTTCCTGATGATACTGCCCTTATTTTTCATGCTGCCTCCCTTCAGATAGCCCAAG
The DNA here is from genome assembly GCA_963082785.1 of Philonthus spinipes. Taxonomy (NCBI): domain Eukaryota; kingdom Metazoa; phylum Arthropoda; class Insecta; order Coleoptera; family Staphylinidae; genus Philonthus; species Philonthus spinipes. The sequence goes on from OY720314.1 coordinate 22,848,163, forward strand.
ATTCTCTCTCAAAGTTTCACTGAGTGAAACAAACCAAGTGTTTTAATCAAAGTCTATTAATTAAATATGTTTCACCACGGGGTTAAGTGAGAAATTAATTCAAAATATAAAAATGATTTCGTCCAAGCTTGATGTTACAAATAGCGGATTAAAATAAATCCTTCTAAATCCCAATCATAAGTTTATTCCGTAATCACCATTAAGACTTCATCACCTTTGCTCAAACGGAGTAGTGGTTGAGTGATTGTTCATAGTTAATGACAGAGCATGAAGTTAATTCGAAAGGGTACTACAATTAAACGATAATACGACAATTTCTTTCGACCTAGAGATGTAAATACCTTGGTGTCCTTTTCGATTCCAATTTATACACATTCTACGGACAAAAACCAAGATAAAAATAAGAGCCCGGCATTTTAGATCATTGACTCACAAATAGGAGGCAAAGAATTGATCCTCGTTTTTCTCCCAGGGTACAACCGAATGGCAGATGAACTCGCTAAAATAGGTGCGGATGCCTCTCCCATAGAATCAAAGCTATTTTTCGGACTCCGAAGAGAGGTGTGAAGGGGACAGAAGACGTAAGTACTAGAACAACATCCCAGACTTACGTCAATGAAAATGGCTCATCTAACTAAATCACAGCCATAAGGTGCTTGAACTTACAAGAAACGATCTGGGAACATTCACGGCACTCATGACACGGTACTTTGCCACCCGGTGTTATTTGTGGAAAATGAGAAGAGGAAAGTGGAAACACGGCAAATGAAGCTTACCTCTTCGTGGGAGTATATACTAGCCCACGAAGCGGTAAGCAACATCACCCTCATGAAAGTCAAAAGGTTCATAGAGAAAGTGATTGGGTAAGGGTAGAACAATGGATCTTATAGATCGCAGTTTTCAAGAGGTTAACTCACCTCACAATGATAACCTGTGACTTATATATACAAACAAGAAGATATAAGGATGAATTGTAGAAATTTCTATGTGCAATATTGAGGTATAATTTAAAAATTAATTAAATAGGAAGTTATAAGTTACACACATTTATAAATCAATTTGCTGGCCTTTGTAGATTACCGTGTTTAATCATTTAATTTTATTCAAATCAAACCGTCCTCTCTTTAACGTATCCAAGTAGCCGAAAAGATCCTTTTTAAGAATCCTCATAAAATTCACACATCCCAATAATCCTCTTCACAAACACTCTAATGACTCTAATGATTCACTGGGCAATTGACACTGCTACAATTGTTTCACCAGCCCAGTGAATCATTAGTCTTTAGAGTGTTTGTGGTATTAATTTGTTGAACTGTATAGAAAAAAATACTTTATTAAAATTTTAATTGATTATTACTAGATTTATACAATTTCTAAAACGCTACAATTTTTTTTCCTCAATCACATTTCCTCCTTGTTCGTATCCTTCTATTTTTCCAAAGTGTCCTGACACCTTCTAAGAATACGACCATTGGCATCCGACAATCGCCTATTAATAAATCGATCGGCGAACGACCAACCGGCGAATCCGGATTACATTTATCGCATTCACGGTGCGTTGCGATTACAAACAGACCGCGTGAACGAACTGTCCAGACTCGCACTACAACACGGGATTTTTTTGGCCGGAGCGGCGCGGCGCTTCGAACTTTTGGCCGACGCCGCCGATCACAAGGGACACGATCAAAAAGGACGAGCGCCGGGCGCGAAATTAGTCCCGCACGTGAATCGACAGACGGTGATTAATAAAATAAATGAAACGTAAATATAAATAAAACGGGCATCCGCGTTCTGCGATGGTGGACATCCGCGTGGTTTATTGGAATGGCTTCAGCCTTGGGTTTTAGTGACATGTTGAATTTGTTTGTTTATTTATTCGGTTTCGGCGGGTCGTAAAAATCTGAGAGGATATTATGGGTATAAAGTGCAAATTAGGGAAATAATGCGATTCTTATAGGATTTCCATATCTACACACATGTGGTCTTGAGAAGTTTTTTTTTTTGTCGGTTTTTGGTTTATTATAATTACAAATTTGTCTTCTTTAATATCGAATATCGCCTTCAAAGCAGTGCTTACGTAATATTAATAAATAATAATAATTTACTATTAGTTTAGTTTTTGAATAACTAGCCATAACATTAATGTATATTGTATAGTTTTAATTTTACATCTGTAAATTAACAAATATATATATCCCCAGGGTGAGACTCGAATTTGAAACACCCTGTATATATATTAAGACAATACAAATAATTTTAATAATATAACAATATAAATAATTAGAATACATGTAGGTGTTAGTCTGTCTAGGCTACCGACCAAATGTCTTTCTGCCCTAGAAACATATATTTTATTAACATCAATAGAAAAGAGTATTTATTTACGTTAGGTCCCTTGATTTTCAAATTTTAATTTAATTTTTGTAAAACTTACATTTATTTGAATAATTTGTTCATTATTTATTTATTTCGTTCCTCAGCTCAGCTCGTTTTAAATTAAAAATCAAGGCCTGTGCGAGCGCAAAGATTCTGCCGGGGAATCAATGGAAAGCAATCGGAAAAAGATCAGAGGGAATTAAGGATTCAGGACAAAGGTCAATCGCGGCATTAATGTCTTTTATCGTGTCGGGTTTCACGAGGTGAGTCTCACATTATACGCCCGAAGGATCGGATCCGAGCTCGATATTACGCATTAATAATAAAGCCGAGGATTTATATTGATGGCGGAAACGAGAAGGAAATAAATTTCAAACATTCTATGAAGGAAACGTGAAATATACGTAATATATTGAATGAAAAAATATATTTATTGTGTTTTTTTTACTAGATAATATAAGCAAGCATCATAGGCTTAATGACTTAATGTTTGACTTAAAGTGGGTGCGGTGTATGAACTGCCCTCCCTACACAAAATTCTTAATATTTATCATTTAATATAGCTTGATAAAAATTCTTAAAAAAAAAACTTTTCACAACAATTTTTATCTTCATTACAATGAAATTAAACAAGGAAAATTTTTTGGCAATGAAATACAATAAAATTCGATTAATCCCTTTTTTCCAACTCCAAAAAATGCACAACTCAGGAAGTAGTTGTTTCAATAGATGTTTGTAAAACTTACAGTGTAAGTAATTTTTTGCAGTTGGAAAAAAGGGATTGATAGAATTTTATTGATCATTGTCAAAATAATTGTCCTTGTTTAATTTCATTGTAATTTAAATAACTGCAAATTTGTGAATCATCTTTGTTTCATTTTATTTAATTTTTATCTTCAATATCTTTTTCAATTAGTATTTGGAAATAAGCCTTTGGTATTGTGTTTTACCAAAAAGGTAGACCAAGAAAATAATGGAAAGACCAAATAAGAGAAAAAATAAATAAAATGGAAACAAGCAAGAAAACTCACACAGAACAGAAATATGTGGCTTATTGCATCATATTTACAAAATCATTCAAGTTATGTATTTCACAATGATTTTAAATCCTACAAATTTTCTGCTTCCACTGGTGTTCCGCAAGGTTTTCGTCTTAGCCCACTCTTATTTAATAACTCGCGCATGCTTATCTGTCCTGTATTAACATACATGTATGTTCTTATAATTTATCTAAATATTTAATTCTAGGACAGAAAGACCTCCGGTCTCTACCCATGGCAGACTACTAACCCACCAATATGTATTGTAAATATAAATATTTGTAAAGAATTGTAATTCTGCTGTCTGAATAAAGATGTTTGTATATTTAATTCTTGGAATGATGCAATCATTCTACAATAGAATTTAGATTTAATTGCTGCTTGATGTGAGAGAGTAAATTTAGTAGTAAATGCCAACAAATGTTGTGTGGTAAGTTATTCCGGCACTCATACTTCAATTGAATCAAGTTATCAGATCGAAAGAATCTCTTTAAGAGTGCTGTGTGTATTGGACAGAAATGAATTGTGAAAGGTTTGTCACATATTCATCAGTTACCAGTTGTACCACGTTCAAAAATTTATGAATCATTTCTGACCACCCATTCATTTTTAAATATCATTTAGAATCTCTTCTTTCAAATCCGTGGAAGGTTTTAAGATTTATTTTTCGTTTTAGTCGAGACTTTTCCTTCTACAATGTTGATTCTATAAAAGCTCTCATTCCGACTTTTGTTGAGTACATTGGAATAAAATAATTTAATCTGGTTTCCTATTTATGCTAGTCACTCACTTTTGTTGGAGTTTTAAAATATCTCTCATTTAAACTTGACAAGAATGGTCACTAATTACTAATAAAATAACGCATATAAATTGTATCAGTACGTATATAGGTGGAATTACCTACAAAAATTAATTGTTAAAAATAAAAATTAGAAAAACTTTAATTATTATTATTACCATGGAAAGAGATTGCGCGTGGAATACCGCTCGAGAGACGCGCTATTTATTAAATAAATAAAATAAATTACGTATGCATCTCGGAGTTGTCCCCACTCCGGCATTCCAACCTGTATATTTAGTAGGCTCTAGCAAAATATATTATTTCAATAATATATATATATATATATATATATATATATGTGTGTGTTGACGGGTTTGATCCCGCGTATTTTCTTGGAACTGGTCCATTAAATCTTCATTTGTACGTTTCGATGACGTCGCAGTCATCTTCGTCAGGAAAAAAAAAATAATTTTATTGCTCTAGCAACCACTTGTTAGATTTCTACGCATTACAACTAGATATTCGTATTTCTTGTTTGGCTTTTGGTGATTCTTCTGTTTTGTGATCCTGAAGAATTGTGTGTTTGTGCCCTCTGTTTCAATTTCGAGATTATTTTCTAAAGGGAACGTGTTCTGAATTTCTTGATGGTGTGAAGATAGTGAATTTTGACTGGAATTTAAACATGTTTTCCAAATTGGTGGTAGTCTTTTGGCATCATCTCTTTTATTTAAACTATTTGGCCTCTTTTCAATTTCTATTGCTTCTCTAATTATCCTTGTATGGAAGAAATCAGTCTTTTTTAAAATCTTGTTTTTTTCGAAATTAATTGTATGATTTGAAATTTTGACATGTTGAAATAAAGATGATTGTGAATCGGATTTTCTAATTGCCAGAATGTGTTCGTCTAGACACACACATATATATATCTATATATAATTTTTATTGACAAACGTACTACATCTACATATAACATAAAATTTTACAATACACCAGTGGTCTTTCCACCTATTACAATATTAAAAATTCACATTTAAATGATTTAAATAATTAATTGTTTTTAGAATCATATAATTTGAAAGCTCACTTGAATTGATTCGAATCAACAGTCATGTTCATTTGAATCGTCTAAGCATAAATTAAATATAAAATTAAATATAATTTGAATTCCAATTAAGTGCTTTTAATTTTTTTTAAATAATATTAAATGTTGTATTATTATATTTTAATCATTATGTGCTAAATATTGGGAATTCTATATTCATTCTACATTTTATTAATATTTATATAATGAAATCAACACAAATATTCTCTACTTCTCCGGGCTTACATGTATAATAATAATAACCAAAAAAAGGAGCAGATTTCTAACCACTTAATGAATTTAGGCCTACATCTACATATATATTACACCAATAAAATTTTATTACCATCAAGCTCATTAGCGATACAATCCGAAAACAAACACACAAATTTTTGTCACCTGTATATATAAAAAGAAAATCACACACACACACCCGCCGAATTAATAAATATTGAAATTGCAAAAGCGCTTATTTTTTTTTTTTCGCGCGCGTTAATTTACATCCCAAAACGATGTTATCTTGCAAACCATTAAGCAACGCAATCTTTTTCTACATTATACACAACTCAAAACACGCAGCTTATTATTACACAACATCCATATAATAATAATAATAATAATAAGTAGGTAATTTAATTAAACTCACACGCACCGATGCGATAAAATGCAGCTTAAAGACGTCCGCATAATGGCGGAGATGAAAGTGAATAGATAGGAATACACGAGCGGGGTATTATTGCCAAACAATTTGTTTGAAGCCCGGTGATGTTTAAATGTTAAGTGGATTCGGAATTCTATTAACAAGATAAGCGCTTGTCGGACACGAATTCGACACATAAATCCTTTTAAGGATGCGTATTTGAGAGGAAGAACAAAACAAAACAAAAAACACAGCGAAATAAGGATTCATTAATTACGGTTTACGAAAAGTATTGTTTGTGAATCGGCAAGAACGCTTCGAACAAGAACGCTTTCATTCTATCTATGAATCACATAGATAGTTCGGACATTTTTTCTCATTAATCACTTGGTAAAACATTGTTAATATTGAATTAAACTTGTAAATTAAATTCACTTGGTTTTGTTTTACGTAAGTAAAACAAACAACTAAACCAAGTGAATTTAATTTACTAGTTTAATTCACATAGATAGAATGAAAGCGTTCTTATTTTATTTTATTTTATTTTATTTTATTTCATTTTAAAGGGTGAATATTATAACACATTACTGTTTTAATATTATTTTCAGTAAAGGATGGCGTTTCACAACGAGCTTTCTCTCTCTCTCTCTCTGTTTGTCTGAGGGAAAGCTTCCTTTTCTACATTTCCCTCCCCTTGACATTCGCAACCATAATCCTCAATATTTGCATTCTCCCAACCTTTAGTAAGAAGTAAAGGATTCTCCCCAATAAGGTGTACCACAAGGCTCTCCTCTATCGCCTCTCGTATACAATATCTTCATCCATCACACGAACAACCCTAATCCTTGATATTTTAACTTCCCAATCTTATTGAATACAGAAAATCACTACCTCCTTGTGATACACCTTGCCGGGAGAAAAAGTATTTCTCTATATTTTTCTCTCTGTCTGAGAACAATTGCTTTATCTCTGTTTATTTGAGAGAACGCGTTTGCAAAATATTTTTCTCTGCGTTTGTCTAAGAAACAGAGCTTTATCTCTGTTTTCCTCTTTTTGTTTATCTGAGAGAAATATTCTTTTCTATATTCCCCCCCCCCCCCTCTCCTCACTCTGTCTAAGAGGAAGAGTTTTCTTTTCTATTTCTCTCTCTCTCTCTCTCTCTCTCTCTCTCTATCTCTCTGTTTGTCTGAGAGATTTTTTCTCTATATTTTTCTGTCTCTCTGAAAGAAACAGTCTCTCTTTATCTCTCTCAATTTATCTGAGAAAGAGATAGCTATTTTCTGTGTTTCTCCCTCTCTCTGTCTATTTCAGAGAAAGAGTTCTTCTTCTCTCTTTTCCTGTCTTGTACTCTTTGTATGAGAGAAAGAGTTTCCCTCTACACTTTTCTTTGTGTCTGAAAGAAAGAGTCTTTGCTTATCTTTCTCAATTTATCAAAGAGATAGAGAGATAGAGAGAGAGTTTTCTATCTCTCTTTCTCTCTCTCTCTATCTGTCTTAGAGAAAAAGTTTTTCTTCTTTTTTTTCTTTCTCTTACGCTTTGTATGAGAAAAAGAGTTTCCCTTTATATTTTTCTGTCTATCTGTCTGAAGGAAAAAATCTTTGTTTATCTCTCTCAATTTATTCGAGAAAGAAAGAAAAAAAGAGAGGGTTCTCTTCTCTCTCTCTCTGTGTGTCTGTCTCAGAGAAAGAGTTTTGTTCTCTCGTACTCTATGTATGAGAGAAAGAGTTTCCCTCTATATTTGTCTGTCTGAAGGAAAGAGAATTTGTTTATCTTTTTCAATTTATGAGATAGAGAGAGAGAGAGAGAGATTTTCTCTCTCTCTCTCTCTCTCTCTCTCTCTCGCTCTATCTGTCTTAAAGAAAGAGTTTTTCTTCTTTTTCTCTCTCTTACTCTTTGTATGAGAGAAAGAGTTTCCCTTTATATTTTTCTGTCTGTCTGAAGGACAAAATCTTTGTTTATCTCTCTCAATTTATTCGAGAATGAAAGAGAGAGAGTTCTCTTCTATATTTATCTCTGTGTGTGTGTGTGTGTGTCTGTCTCAGAGAAAAAGTTTTTCTTCTCTCTTTTTCTCTCTCTGTCTCTTACTAACTAACTAACCAACTAACCATCTTTATTCAAATATGTATATGTATGTACAACAATATTCAAAAATTAGAATTATATTCTGTAGATGATGATGATGAATCGGCTATCGACCGGAGGTCTTTCAGCCTGTCTCTTACTATTTGTGTGAGAAAAAGTGTTTTATCCTTTATATCTTTATTTCTCTCTATATCTCTACAATAACGACCTTTTTCTCTATTTTTTTCTCTCCTCCTCCTCCCTGTCTGTCTGTGTCTTAATTTCTTAAAAAAAATCTTTTAATAAATTCTAACTATACACTGAATTAACACCAAAAACTCTGTAAATTATTTATATTTAGAATATCCGAATGTCGAATTTCACTTTTCCGCGACGTCTCACCGTTAATGCATCCTGTTGTCCGCTATTGGAGTTGATCAATAGAGAGACGGAGTGGAGTGGCGGCAGCAAGAAAAAAAAAAGACGAAGAAGTGATACTTATCGGATGGTGTAAATTAAACATCATTAGCGAGTCTCTTTACTTTCGCTCGGTCCGATGGTTTTCAAATATTTACCTTTCGAATCGTCTCAATAATTTTTAACGCCCGGCGAGAAAAAAAAAAACGTATATATCCGATTTTCAATTGCGGACAATAAAAGATAATGAGATTAACAAACAAACAAATAAACATTTATCGAGTTTATAGTGTTGTTGAATAGAAAGCGAAATCGAATAAATGTTTTCTAAATTTTTGAAAATAGGGCGAGATTTTGTTGGAATTAAGCCGAAAATAATAATATATTTTTTTTTTATTTTATAAAGAGATTTAATTTATCATTTCATCTCATGAAATAATGCGGAATTTTATAATGACGATTGTAATCATGGCAATTAGATAGACAATGACAAGAACTAGTCATAGACTGGCGGATTGATCTGAACATATAAATAGAAAACAGTATTCATTCTACTTGGTCACAGTTATTTAAATATATTAAATAAAAATGATTTGAAAATAATTAATTATTTCCACATTTAGCTCTGTGACTATTGACTTACTTACGTATGGTATTTGCCCGGGAAGTAGTTGTTTTAATGTGTATTTGTTTAACGTACTTACGTAAGTAAGTCAATAGTCACAGAGCTAAATGTGGAAATAATTTATTAATTATTTTCAAATCATTTTTATTTAATAGATCTGAACATAACTCTACAAATACATTGTCAATAATTATTCAAAGTATGTATGAATGTTAAATGAATAAAGATGTTTAGTTAGTTAGTTAAAAAGATTTTTTATAATTTATTTAGATTATAGCTTGATACAGTTTTACATTTCTTTTTTTTTTTTGTTTACGTGAAGTGATTGATCACAAAATAGAAAGACTGTGCTCATTATCAATAACAGTTTGTTATTGATAATGATCACTTTGTGTCTCGAAATGTACATCTAACATAAAAATAAAAAGTGAAGTAAGGAATAACAGTCTTTCTATTTTATGAAGTTGTCGTAACTATAGTCACTAATTAAGACACAGTCAAAAAGTCTTTAATTTGTGAATAATACTAAATCTTACTAAAATCTGACTAGATTTCGCGAATCAATTAATTACATAACCGGCATTATTTCATACATTACACACACCGCATTCGTCTTGTCTTGATGTTTCTTCCCAAACCAGCAACAACATCAAAAAAAAAAAATTCCGAAATGCTCAAAAGAAAAATTAATCTTACATCGGTGTAATTACGTTCGCGAGTGACATTAGCGGGTCATATTCGTTGCATAAACGTGTGAAAATGTGTCAAAAGGTTTTCGTGAATGTATCATTAAGTTGATGAATCGCGAGAAAGAAGCGAGCGAAAACGATAAGCATCATGGTCCGTACGTTCGGCCCGGACGAAAACAAGCAGAAACGAAATAAGTGGAACCACGATCGACCGACCCACAGACAGAACCGAATCGAATATGAAAGCCTGAAAGAAATCATGACTCATCTAAAAAAAAAAATATGAAAATAATAACATAAAGTATATAACAATAAAGATTGTAAATTGCTATGGATGAGTTACATGAAAATTTAGAATTAAATTTGTAAATTAATTTCACTTGGTTTTGTTTTACTTATGTTTATTTTAACTTCAATTAGTTTCGGCTTAATGCCATTAACAATAATCTACGTCTGTTTATGCTCAGTTTTTTAATAATATTAATAGAAAAAATGAGTGTATATTAACCAGAATTTTTATGCAACTCCTTAAAAGTCCAATATATTATGAAAGGGAACAATATTGAACACGTGCTGAGATACATGATAAATGTACATGATGTAATGTAAAAAAAATAATTTTATTCGACATATTCGTAGTGTAGTAAACCACCGGTTAGAGCTGCTTGGTTATATATTTAGAATTGGAAAAAATCTGATTTTAAAAGCAATTAAAAACTTGTATTTATCGTTGTTTAATCTAATTTCATCATTGTTATGCAGAGCGTTAGCTTATGCGGATGATTTGAAAATCTATAGTGGGATTAGTAAGGAATGTGCGGTGCTGAGAAGTAACTTAGATTTAATAATTGAATGGTGTTCTAAACACTCATTAGCTTCGAACGCTAGGAAATGCAGTGTAATATCATATACACGTAAGTAAGAACCAATAATGAGAGACTATAACATTAGAAATTCGGTTATACGGCGAGAAATAGAAATTAAAGACGTCGGCGTCCTATTTGATTCCCGTTTGAAATTCTTGAGCTGCTGGGATTACCGCAAATGTTTTACTTTTGTCTTTTTCATGGCTAACTATTTTTTGGTGTATGGTAAAATTAAAAACGACTGTAACTTATTTTATTTTAAAAATAACTATGGCATATGTTATATCGGATTAAAGGGAAAAAAATAGCCCTTTTAATAAAGTCATAGCCAACTATTGTTTCCATTTAAAAAAGGTAAGTTTGTGTCATATCTCCCAAAATATGGGCGAAAAATTTTTTTTTGTTTTTTTTATTAATCTGTGTAAAATTTTCTACAACTTCGTCCTTTACAGTTTTTTTTCTATCTATGATAATAATAGAGATATATTGATTTCAAAAAATTGACACATTTTACTTTTTTCAAAATATCTAGTTACCCTTGACTTTTTCAAATATTTTGAAAGTGTCATTTTATTCGTCTTATGAAACTACACTTCTTTCCCCCATTTAACCGTTTTTCTATCTCTTATAGTTTCCGAGATCCCCATAGAGAACATCGAAAAAAACTCACCCTGTATACATTTTAATTCAAATCGCATTTTTCAGTGTGTCCATATGTAGCGTAGCCTAGTATTTTTTTTATATACAGACATATCCTAACTCAGACCATACAGATAATTTATATAATAATCATAAATAGGGCAGAAATATCTCAGTTTAATAGCCCAGGATAGACTAACACCTTCATACAAACTTATAATTGTATTATATAACTGTATATTACGTAAAGTTATTGTCTGAATAAAAATGTATATATATATATAAATAATTACTATACATGTAGGTGTTAGTCTGTCTATCGGGGTTATCGATCAGAGTTAAGTTTTTCAGTTCAAGTTTTATTTTATTTTTTTTGTTTTATTTATTTATTTATTTATTTATTTATTTATGGAATCTACAATATACATTTTATTTGAAAAAAAAATCCAAAGTCTAATTGGTATATTGAATTCTAAATTGGTCCAATAAATTCTTATTAATTTTAAAATAATAATGCTAAATTTTACTGTTTAAAACAAGAAAAACGAACCTAATAATCGTACAAAAATATTCCTTTTTTTAAAAAAAAACACAATATTTCCTGACGAATTATACAAATAAAGAAAAATATCATATAATAAAATTTAACCGTTTGTATCACAGAATATCTCATTAAGGGTGCGGTTTAGAAGAAAGAGTTAGATTGTTGTTGTGATCAATGAACAATATTGTATTATACATTAAAATAATCTTAAAATAAGCAGGACTTTCATCAGATAAATTAAAAATTATTTTAATGTTTAGTTTCTGTGAAAAATAATTATGAAAAACAATGAAAATTGATCAAATTTATAGCAAATTTTAAATTACATTTTTGCTAATAAAAACTTGTGCAATGAAAATTTAAAGGATTTCACTAAATTCTGCCTTCAAATAACTTAGCAGACATGACCTATTAATTTCATTATATCTTACAATTTTCTTTTCTAACTTAAACTAGTAAATTGACGTAATAAACGAAAATTAACAATTTATTTTTTATTTAGACTGATACTTTATACTTGGTAGATAAAAAATGTAAATACACATTCATATTATGAAATCCAAAAGAATAGCTCTATTTTCAAACGATTATTTCCATTTTACTATATAGCTATCTCTTTCCACTAAACCGCAACCTTAAGCAATGTATTTGCAAAGGAATATAATGTAAAAAGTATACAGCAAACATACATATAGAAAGATGTCAAACAACAGCACTGACAAATTTCAATGGAATATATCTAATTAATGTTCCATTGAAATTTGTCAGTGCTGTTGTCTGACATCTTTCTATTTTCTACTGTTTTCGTATTTCTTGAAAACAAAGAATCTTAGTCCAGTTTTCTCAATAGAATATTAATCAGCATGAAATTCTGCAAAAGTGCCAAATTTGCATTGACCCTCTATGTCTCATAATATGCGAAATCCGCATGGCGAGACTCGAATATACAAACTTTAAACATTCAGTCACAAAGCGCGCGAGCTTTTGAAACTTCCCCGGAGCGCCAGTAAACGCAAAACGCGCGTCGTGTTAGTAACCCACCCCCAAAAGCCACTACAATAAAAAAGCGTTAAACAAAACTTCTGCGACTAAATCAAATAAAATAAAAAATAAAAACTACATACACTTATTCCTAAGACAGTTGTAACTCGGCGAATTGTTGTTGTTGTCTGTGTGAGCGTGATTGTTGTTGTTGTTGTTAGAGTGCCGGGCGCTATAAGAGGATTGCGGCCGATGTCTGTGCGGCGGCGGCCCGGACCGCATGTCGAGGCATGGTCTATACAGACTGCACACGATAAGTCCCGGAATACACAACAGAAAAAAACAATTTATTGAAATAATTTTAAAAAAATCCACACACACTAAAGTCTAGCGAAAACTTATTCGAAACAGTTTCATGTTTATCCGCCGTAGGTATTCTTTTTTTTTTAATTCTCATGCAAACAGAAACACAAACATTTCAACAAACGGCTCGTGTGTTGGGAAGGTGGCAAACACTTGTTGATTCAATTGATTCGAAAAGGGGAAACAATTAAAATAAACTGCATGCATGAAAATTATATATATAAATAAGAATAAATTAATTAATTATTTATAAGGAAGCTTTTATTTCAGGAACTTTTTTTGTTGTAGTTTTTTTTTTGTAGGTAACTATTCGTTTTTTGTTTGTTTGTATATATTGTTGTTTTTTGAGAGTCTAAAGTGCACGGACACAAAATTCACCTGGCGACTCCCGGAACGTGATTTCCGGCGAAGAGGGTGAATGCGCCTCTTCCGCACCGCTCCGGGGTGACTCCACGCTTGGATCTCTAGATATCCTCATGTAAGACACATATCCTTTTATAGAGCACACAAAAAGAAACGCGTAAAAGTTAAGAAAACAAACACACGGAAAGTTTCTTTAGGTTTAAGTTTTGTAAATCCACTGATTAGAATCGATGGGGGGTTGTTTTAAAAGCGCATGCGGCGAGGGCTTTTCAGTTTCACTTTTCAAAGAGTCCGTTAACGTAACGCAAGTCCGAAGCACAATGTTTATTTTATTTAAAAAAAATAAGCACTAACTTGTTTTGTTTTAAAATAGGTTTTCTAGCGGACGAAACACTGCGCGGAGCGGAAGGATTTTCAATGTAATTTTTCGCGGGAATTAATTATCTTTCTTAATTCCATGTGCACTAAACGAAGAGAAGCGAAGCAGGCGAGTGTGCGGAGTAAAACGTTTCTTTTTTTCTCTCTTTAATTTGTTTGTTGTATCGAGTGTCTGTCCTTGTGGTCCAGATCAGTGTAAGATTTGCACGCGACTGCACGTTCTCGCCGACGCCGTCACACTATATCCCTGCCACTCTCAACCAGCCCATTATAAAACCGCTGTTCGCTGTTCCCCCTGACGTCATGACCGCAGTGACGTCATTTGCGATCGATCCCGGAGCGGAGCTTTCGCACCCTCCCTGCCCGAATCGGTTACGTCACGGCGGCTACGTCACCGTTGTGACGTCGTTCGGCCCTGCTGCCGTCTAAAGCTCCCGCGGCATCGATTTTTTTCTTCTGCTTTATGGTGGAGGTGGAGGGAGGAGGACGTACTGCAGGTAGGTAAAAGCACGCGAATACGAGGCTCTGATTTATCGGTAACGGTTTGTTGAATAATTAAGGGTTGAATGTTAATTTGTCTATATTTAAAATCCTATAATGTAATCAGCAGAAAATAAATCATTATGGGATTATTTTCTTAAAGAATACATTTTTTTAATTTTTTTATATTTATTATTACAGAAAAGTGTGAATCCAAAATCAATCAATAAAATTGTAAGTATGGGAAAGTCCTTTTAAAATACGGAAAAGATATTTTTGGCTTTTATGCTTATTTTTCATCACATATTTCCGTAAGAATTAGTCTGTCGGCATGGATTGTAGCTACTGGCTACCGTGGTTTCAATAGCATGACATTAAGCCACCCTAACTATAGTTCTGATAAAGGTATTATCGAACGCTCTCTGAATATCTAAAAATATAGCCAAAGCCACTGTTTTGTTTTTCAGCCTGTTTTCTATCTTTACAACCAGTTGGTTGATTTTCTATCCTGAAGAGCATGAAGAGCTTTACTATGAATGAAATTTCCCTTACGTGCCTTTCTACAGTTTTTCCATCGTCTTAAGTAGGAACGATGTAAGACAAATTACCCTGTATCGTTTTGGCTGGGTTAGGTCCATCCCAGGCTTAGAAATAAAAACCACTTTGATTTTCCTCCAGGTGGTTGGCACGAGTCTTAATGCTAATCTGCCTCTGAATATATTAAATTACCTCCAGCATCACCCAGCCGCTTTACAATATCCTTGTATAGCAAGGGTTCTTGTATTAAGGCTAGGCTGTAATTCATTGTTTGAAATTAGCGGCACATAGCAGCCACTTTGGAGTTGTGAAGGTTAATTTGAATCACCTCCACCACTATCCAATACCTACGGCTTCCTTTTGAGGACCTTGAAGACAGTGGCGACTCGCCCGTATCTAAATTGTCGTAACTATTTACCAATTATCAACTTAATATTAGTTGTAAAAATATTGATAATTATGCATCGTAGTATAATACATGTAAATTTAACGAGTATACTACATATTTATATCATATAGATTGAAACGAATCAACATTGCGTGCTTGGAGAAATGATATGGAAAGTTTCAGGTAAAGATTTCTGACGTCTGAGTTCTAAATGTTTTTTTTTTTTTCGCAACTCTTGCATGTGGAGCGCGCTACGAGCAGAGGAGGATCGTGTTAGGTAAGTTAGGCCGCTTACGCCGTACTTCGTTGGCAATCGCTATAGAAAATCGTAGGCGCGAACAACGGGGTATAAACGCATAGTCTGCACAGTAGGTGCATAGAAAGTCGTAGCAGTAGCTCTAATTCCTTCAAGTGTATAAAAATTGCTGCAGTTCACGTCCGTCAAATTTATCATGAATTTATATCACGATATTCTTTGCAGCGTAATAGAAACGGCAATTTTACTGCGAATAAATTGGGAATAGGTGGAAATGCTAAAATGTTTTCGCCTACCCAATAACTGAAGCCACGAGCCGCCACTGCTTGAAGGTTAATTGAAGAAACCTAGGTAGGCTTGGAACCACATCTTCTCCAGAGCCTTCGATGAACCCTCGTCAATGTAGACCTTGCCCTCCTCCTGTCGGCTCACTTCTATCCATTTCTAGCACAGAGTTGTGGGTTTTCAGCAAACTGATAAGGTCAGCCCTGTCCTGAGCTTAGATTAACGTCCATGAGTATAGCCTTGGCCATTCTAACACTATCCTTGGCAGTTCCGCTGCGCAAGACTGCACCCTACCAGGGTTTTATTGCCGGATTTTTCTTCAACAGCCACTTCATTGAAATTTCTTTGGAGGAGGATCAGGGGAAATTCGTGCAAAGAGGAATCCTAACTGATATATGGAAGTGTGCATTTTCTAAAGCTTCTCAGTTTACCAAGAGCCACTTCTTTGAAGTTTCGTTGCCACACACGGAGGCTCAGGGGAAATACGTGCAGAGGGGAATCCTAACTGAGGTATGGAAGTGTGAACCTGCCAAAAGTCCACAGTTTACCAACAGCCTCTTCGTTGAAGTTTCGTTGGCACACGTGATGTACACAACCCCCTTCTCAAAGTAGCTGTTAGGAAATTGAGGAGGAAGGTTCACACTTCCATACCTCAGTTAGGATTCCCCTCTGTACGAATTTCCCCTGAGCCTCCATGTGGATATTTTCTGCGTACTCATTCAGTACCACAGCCATACGTATCGCCCCCCATAGCTTGACAGTACGTCTTTCCAGCTGATGTGCTGGGTCTAACCTCTGTTGTATCTCTTTTCATTGTGTGCTAATTTCTGAGCGCATCCTCTTTGTTTTTTTTTTGGGTCTGATTTTCCGTCCTTCGTCGAGACCTTCTTGTTTGTTCAGCCTACGCCTTCTGCGTCTGATATCCTCCTTGGCTTTGGCCAAACTGATGGCGGTTTAATTTTTTGTGGGAGCCGGATAACCTAAACTATAGCTGGAGGTTAGATACTCCAATTGTAGCCTCGGTAATTCCTGGATTAGAATTGTCCTGGATTTCTTTTTCGCTGGGTTGATGGTTTGATGCATAGCATCCATCTCCATTATACCAGCCTTGGCGTTTGTTTCGGGGTTGTTTGTTGTAGGATTTTTTTCACCTTGAAGTTTCCCTTCCTGTTTTTTGTGTGTGTTTTTTGTTTTCATTTCGATTCCCACGAGTACCGGGTAATTCAGTGACCCGATTAATGGGGTAAGCCTACATACTTCAATCATCATTGATCTGTGATTTACAGACGCAGTAGCATATCCAGCCAATTCTCCTGTGGAGGAGATGATACTGAAATCTTTAAAGTCACGAATGAAAATATAGAGAAGTCCTTAACTAACAACTCAACCAAATCCCAATACTTTTTATACTTTCATTTGTATATAAAATTTCTGGATTTTTAACTTGTTAATTGTTGAGGCTTCTACTTTGTTATACATTGTAATTCAATTTTAATAAATGAAACACTTTTTTACTTTGTTTGTATAACTCGGAGTTATACAAACAAAGTAAAAAAGTGTTTCATTTAATATAATTCGGGGATTTTTAATTAATTTCTCATTTAATCCACCTCCATTATCCCTGCCTCGGCGTTTGTTTCGGTGTTGTTTTTTGTAGGGTTTTCTTCGTCATGAAGTTCCCCTTCCTATTTTTTTTTTTTGGCTTTCGTTTCTCATGAGTCCCGGGTAATTAATCGGTCTATTCGATTAATGGGGTAAGCCTAAATACTCCAAGGTGGCGCTTGGTACTTTGAAGGCTCCGTGTGAGTCGCTCTTATTCCGGGGCGTCATTAGCTCCTCGGCACGGGTTGCACAATACCTTGAACTGGTTTTTTGAGGGGTTGAAAGGAATTGAGTTTTTAGGACAGTTGTTCCAGTTAGTTGCGTTTTGGGATGTTAGTTGCGACGGGCAGGAGATTCCGTGGTTGTATTATTGAACCGGATCACACACGGCAATTCAAAAGACCTACAAAACATAGGGATTCGTAGATGGAAGGAGTGCGCAAAAGGAACGAAAGAGAATGGGGGAATTTTAAGTCAAAATGCGGCAGAGAGAGAAAAGAGAGTGATCAGCCCCGATGTGGAGATTTAGGAAGCTCAATCGTAGAGCGGCGAAAGCTCATCAAGGGGCATTTCAAAACCACACAAGCGCATATTCCTCGATTAAATAGTTATATTACCATTATAAATGTAATAATTGATTGGATGGAGTTTGTATTTTGTGATGTATGGCGGTGCCGTTTAGCGACAAAGTTTTCGTAAAGCGCTGCAGCGCTACAGTTCCCTGAACGCGCCCAATGATTAGACGAGACTTTCTTGTTTGTTCAACCTACGCTTTCTGCGTCTGATATCCTCATTGGCTTTGGATAATTGCGAGCGCGATTTGTTTGTCCTATTTTAAAAAAAATATATATGTATATTTGGAAATTGGCATTTTTCTTATTTTCTGCTCAATTATTGAATAATTGAATATTTTTTCTTGTGATTATTTAATGCTAGAGTAATTTAATTGTTATTAATTACCCGAATACGAGTATATCATCACCAAATATAATAACCAATAAAGCAGACAGAGCCACGTAATAATAACCCACGGAGTGAAATTTCACGTATCGACACAGCAAACCCGTAATCCCGACGCTCCAATATATAATTATCAATTTACATATCGGACTTCCCGGTACCCAATACTTAGTCATTTCGTCCCGACTTAAGTAGTTTACGCGCGAAAGTCTCTCTCGAGTTTAACATTGAAATTAGCAATTCGGCAAATTATAAAATTATCGATGATCAAGAATCCGAATAATCCTGGCGTGTCCTTGCCGTGTAATTTTCTCTCCCCCTTCGCGCCGCGCGTAATTTATGTTTGCATATTACTTTAACACGAATGTGGTATTTTGGATGAAACAATGTAATTTCACGTTCGCCGTTCGCGAGTTAATGAAGTGTAGGAGAGTTATCGGTTTTATATGGGATTTATTCCGCTGTCCGTAATCGCGGGGTCGTTACGACACGTAACTCACAGTTTGTTCCTTGTTTACGAGGATCGCTCTTGGGAAATATCTTAAGCGAGCCGGCCGTTCGTTTGCTGGACGCAAAAAATTCTTTTATTATTGCTTATGAAATATGAAGTATTAATAAACTGCGCGTCGATAGTTTTAACGGCGTGTTATAAAGCTTCTATGAAAATATGTTTATATCCATCGTTATTTATACTTTTTTTTTATTTTAATTTATTACGCCATATTATTATATAATTATTCGAGCCCATCACGAATGTATGTATATATTGAATATAGGTGGATTTGAAGTACTGTATGATATTTGATATCACAGGTCTCTGTGGTGTGACCGGCATCGTCAGAGGTTTTCCATTCTCTCGTTTCTGTATTTTTCCTCTGTTTCAAATAATAAAAGATTGTTTTTCCGCCCACCGCATTTGTAAATGGATAAAATCAGCTATCCAGCATATAACACCGCAACTGTTTTATGCATATTAAAAAAATATTGTACCTCTAACAGCATACAAGCCGAAAAATAAAGGCATAAATGTAAAAAATTGTAATTATCAGTACATATACGTTAGTATATTTTGAATAAAATTCTCACTTATCCCATGGTGAAACATTTTTTATGTAATAATTATAAAGTATTTCACTGGTCGAAACTAGTCAGAACACAAATATAAAAGTTTAGTGAAACGAACAACCAAATGTTTTCATTAAAATACTTCATAATTATTACATATACTTTAGATTTAAGTTTTATTTTGTAAATATTTTATTGGGAAATAAAGTTTATATTGACTGGCAATCGGGGGATATGGGTTCAAATCCCATCACGGGTTAAGTGAGAAATTAATTAAAAAAAAAAAAACATCAAGGATGTTTTTATTACACTTTATATTTAATTAAATTAAAATTATACCTCAATGTAGTACATTAAAAATTTCTACAATTCATATTATTTCCGTATTTGTTTAAATTATTTGTACAGAAAACAATTATTTTTTTAAGTTTCACAAAATAATATGAATCATAAAACCAGGTCTGTCTGTTTTTGGTGAGTTGACTGATTTACCCGAGAAGCTAAATATACATTTTTTTGATTTAATTTATCAACGGAAAATTCTTTTTACTTAAATTTATCTAATATAAATTAATATCGTAAAAGAATGTCTAAGAAATGTTTTTGCAACCAATCTCAATAGACGTTTTTCTTGAAATTAATCTCAACTAATTCTTTTTGCCGACTGTCTAATTCCCCTATTTAGGAATAAACGTTTCAAATTTCCACGAGTCTCAAATTCTTAAATGCGAATAAAAAAACAACATTATCCACACAATTTTCCCATGTATTACAGTCCATACGAAACTCCACTAACATTTAGTTGAAAACAAACGTACACGATCGCTTTCTTCACTGATTAATATCCCGGTACATACATATAAAATAACGCGCTATTATATTAATCCCATTTATAATCCACCATTTGCTATACGAGTGTATCCGAAGCATTAAACATTTCGCGGCTCTCTCATTTGTAGTGTTTTGAGTTCACCGTGGTTGTCATTAATTTGCGCAAATGTTAAACGCCGCATATCCGCAAACAGGGCCAGCGTGTACTTCATAGCTTGACTCCGGTAAATGCCCCAAGAACGGCCGTACATAATGGACCGCCTAGCGTTAAAACCGATATATTTATATCGTTTACTTTTAAATAACGCCACACTGCGTGATGTGATGCAGCGGGGATTTATGGAGAGATGAAATTTATGTTTCTTCTGTGGTGTAGCAGATATATAGATGAAGAATTGATGTGATACATATATAATAATAATAATAAATCATTTATTGACCAATTAAACAATAATATACATGTCATCAAATAACAAATACCCAATAATAATCAAATTTTATTTGAAACATTTTTTATAAATAAATATAAAATAAAAAGAAAGAAAAACATCGAGATTTTTTTTAGTCGAAAATCATTGAAGCTCAATGACTTTCAACTAAAATATATATATATATATATATATATATATATAAGTTTATAGTTTCACAATTTTTAATGCAGAACCAATACTGCTACAATTTAAATATAAATAGAGAAGAGTATTTATAATTGCTACAATTATTTTAATATCATCAGGCAATTGATGTAATTTAAATGGACAAATTATTACTATAAAGTTGAAAGATTTGTACATTAATTAATATTACATCAGCTGCCTGATGATGATACTGTGTATCGAAACAATTGTAGCATGTAGAGGGCGCGCAGAAAAATAAACAAGCAAACATTTTAAAAACCATCTTTTCGAATTCGGACTCGTTTGAAATGAGTACTTCCGATTTTATCTCTATTTTTAAAATGTTTCACTTGCTATGCGAGTAAAGTGAGAATATCCTAAAACTGATATATGTAATAAACCGGGTTGTTCACGCTATACGAAACGGACTATTACTGCCGAAGTACTTCACTTTTTAAAATTTTGATTTCTGGGTATATATGACAATAAAAATTAAAAATAATTTCGAAACTATACACATTAGTGTTTTACTTTATCTAAACAATGATGATGTTTCAACACATAAAAGCTGTAAATACGTAAATACGGTTTTGTAGTATATTGTGTTTTTCTATTACTACTATAAATATTATTATTATCAAGAAAAAAAAATCATGTGGGTTTGTAAGTCTCATTAACAATTCCACTAAGAGGTTGCGTGATGATATTTATGCTTTAATAAATTACGTTTTTGAATAACTAAAAGATGAAATGACTTATTGAAGCATAAACATGATCGCACGGCCTCTCAATCGAATTTGTTTATACGTATCGCACGCCGGGCAACAACTTTCACGGACACCTGCGCGAAAATGTTTTCTTCTTTTCGGCGCGCTCGAAAGTGCCCGCACGGTCGTTCAGTTTTTATTATTTTTCAGCCGAGCCGAGAGCTTGTTGTCGGTTCCGTTTCAGAACGCAATTAACTTGAATATGGGTCCGCATCCTGAATGTATCAATTAAAAACGATAAAGGCGACGATGATCCGGCGAGGTGTGAAGAGCGAACGCGCGCGGCCCACATTCGATACGGCGATCCGCCGGGACTTGTGCTCTGATAATTTTCGATGGAAGGATATAATGTGGGTTTGTAAACAGGAATGATTGAAAATGGGTCGATTGTGTTAATGGGAATTGGGTTAATAATAGAAGAGAATTTTAGTACTAGATAGGTGCTTGTTCAAGGTAGGAGAAGTTAATGGGAATAATGTTTATTAATGAAATAATTTTGTTTAAAATATACTAAGAACAGTAGAAATGTAATCACCAAGAACGAGTGATTATATTTCAATAAATACATATTCGTAATTATAAAGTTAATAATTGATTAAAAAATCGGTTCAGCAGAACGTGTACAAATGTTAATAATGTGTAGATTCACCACGATGTGTCACACATTCAGGAGTAAGCCTAGGCGTACATCGATATACTCCTGTGGTATATCAACCCAAGCAACTTGTACTTTACGACAAAGGGCCACCAAGATCTCTGGTGGACGGGTTAGTCTGTTACAGATAAAATCCCACACATGTTCTATCTTAGAAAGATTTGGAGATCTTCGTGGCCAGGGTAAGAGGTTGATTTGATGTCATTCAAAGTAGTCCAATGTAGCTCCAGCAATATGTGGCCGGGCATTATCTTGCTGAAAAATTGGACTTCATAGTATTGCAAGGTAGGGTATAATATGGGGTTGCACAATTTCTTTCATGTGGGGAAGAGATGTCATGTTGCCTATAATAAATGCTAATGAGGACCTGATACCATATGTAATGGCTCCCCATACCATAACTCCAACTGTTCGAAGGATATGCCTTGCAACATCGTAATGTGGATCTGGTCGTTCACCGCGTCGTCTTCTCACCCATCATTCACGCCCAAACAAAAGCTGGATTCGTCGCTAAAAACAACTGTATTCCATTCCTCGTTCCATTGCAATCGCTCTTTGCACCACTCTAGATGATTACGTCGGTCTTCGGATGTCAGAGGTAGCACAAAATGTGGGCGGTAAGAAAACAGACCAAAACTTCTTATCCGATTATATATCGTATTTATATTAATGCCTTCTATGTTCTGCAAAGTTGCAGCAGTGCTGTTATGAAACATTGTGTAATCCAATGTCCGGCGGGGTAAATGCTCGGGAAGTAGCTGTTTCAATAGATGTTTGTAAAAACTTATAGTGTAAGTATTTTTTTGCAGTTGGAAAAAGGGATTGATCGAATTTTATTGATTGCCAAAAAATTTTCCTTGTTTAATTTCATTGTAATCACTAATTTGCAATTTCCCTTGTGTTTGCGAAACGGTCCCTTATGGCTACTGGCGATCTTTACGCTCCGTTGTTCTT
This sequence comes from Philonthus spinipes, assembly GCA_963082785.1. Classification (NCBI taxonomy): domain Eukaryota; kingdom Metazoa; phylum Arthropoda; class Insecta; order Coleoptera; family Staphylinidae; genus Philonthus; species Philonthus spinipes. The sequence continues at coordinate 22,871,404 of OY720314.1, forward strand.
CGTCGACGTCCTATATCACTTGCTTGCTGTGTTCGGCCTTCTTGATCAACACGTTGACAGCAACGAAACACAGTTAGTACACTTCTGTTCATTCTACGGGCAATTTCCCGCAAAGAAAGTTCCGCATCTCGCAATCCGGTCTCTCTCAAACTAACTAATTTGATTTACAATGAAATTAAACAAAGAAAATTTCTAGCAATGATCAATAAAAATTCGATCAATCCCAGAAATTGCCAGAAATTTTCCTTATTTAATTTCATTGTAATTTAAATAACTGCAAATGTGTGAATCATCTTTTTTTCATTTTATTTAATTCATTAATTTGAGTAAAATTCGCATTTCTTCGCAGTCTTGGCATAATAAATAATAAATGTTATCGTCTTAACAAGAGAGCTCAAAAGTTAATAAAACTCATACTAAATATAATAGTGTAGGTGTTCGGACAAAATGCAAAACAGACAAAAAATGGCAAAGTGATAAGGCTGAAACTTTAATGAGTTATTTTTTACATTTAAACAAAGAAGTATACAAAAAATTATCGAAATATAATCACTCGTTCTTGGTGATTACATTTCTACTACACTTAGTATATATTGCTTAGGCTTGGCCCCCACAAATTTACTTACTATGGTAATACTAATCGCATTTTGAGTTCCCTACTTTATTTAGTAAATTTAATATAATTAATGGTTTTAATATTTAGACATTGGTAGTTTATGTTGTATAAAGTAAATATGAATAGATTATTAAAAATTAACCAATAAAACACAGATTAGATTGAATAACTTTAAATTCTCGACTAGTTTCGGGTTATTAGCCCATTTTCAAGAGGGGTTTGTAGGGCGCTTCGACGGCAAAGGTCATTCGCGCACCATTTTCAAGAGAATTTTTTTTTTATTTTAATAACCCGAAACTAGTCGAGAATTTAAAGTTATTCAATCTAATCTATGTTCTATTGGTTGATTTTTAATAATTTATTCATATTTATTTAATATATATATACAAATATATTTATTCAGATAATAACATTTTTATAAATATAAATTATATGTATTGATATGATTGTTTATCTGTCATGGGCTCTCGGCCGGAGGTCTTTCCGCCCTGTCTTGAATAGATTGTTATATGCAATAAAAATGTCTGTGCTACCTAGCTGAACCGTCTTGAAGCATATTTATGAATTCATGAATGGTAAGAGCAGAATGGATGTATTTTGAAGGGATGTTTGGATTTCGGGATATACAGAATTTTGTAAGAAGCGGTAGATTATATGGGTTATTTGCAAATTTTTTGGAAAGAGTTGTTATACGATAAGATATAGGTATGACTTTGGTGGATTTATAAAGGTATTCGTTGGAAGGATCGTGGAGAGCAAAATTAAAAAAAAAAAACAAGATTGATTTTCACAAACACGTGGATTTTCACCTTCTCTAACTAAAGAATTAATTACAAACTGAAATCGTCTTGCGTTTGAAATGACGCGCATTTTATTAATAACAGCGCGAAACAACCATTCTGGATCGAGCGTAACATCCACGGTGTATAGTTAATGATTCGCCATTAGCCTTCCTTAAAAGTACATATTGTAATGCGGAAATCTTCGCGGCGAAACGTCTCCAATGAAGATTAAAGACGCCGCCGGAAAACGCTTGCACGATCCCGTCACGCACTTTTAAACAATTGCGGATTCTACGCGTACTGCGAAAAACGGTATGAAATTTAAATGGGACGTTTCTGACGGCTCGGCATTCCCGCAAAGTGCTGCGCGCCGAATACTCTAATTGGCATTCATCGTGAAACTAGATTTCGGTTTACTCGGATTGATAAAAATATATTTTATAATTAAGAAAAAATAAATGTCAAAATCGTTTATTTTTTAGCACGTATCTCATTTTTCGCTCGTATCAACCGATCTCAGTTGTGCTTTGAGTTATTTCCACTTAAGGGTGCGGTTTAGAAGAAAGAGATGGCTATACAAATATGGGCAATCACTAATTTGAATTAGATTGTTGTTGTGATGAATGAACAATATTGCATTATACATTAAAATAATCTTAAAATAAGCAGGCATTTCATGAGATAAATTAAAAATTATTTTAATGTTTAGTTTCTGTGAAAAATAATTATGAAAAACAATGAAAATTGATCAAATTTATAGCAAATTTTAAATTAAATTTTTGCTAATAAAAACTTGTGCAATGAAAATTAAAAGGATTTCACTAAATTCTGCATTCAAATAACTTAGCAGACATGACCTATTAATTTCATTATATCTTACAATTTTCTTTTCTAACTTGAACTAGTAAATTGACGTAATACACGAAAATTAACGATTTATTTTTAATTTAGACTGATACTTTATACTTGGTAGATAAAAAATGTAAATACACATTCATATTATTAAATCCAAAAGAATAGCTCTATTTTCAAACGATTATTTCCATTTTACTATATAGCTATCTCTTTCCACTAAACCGCAACCTTAATGAAGAGCCTAAAAACCTCAAAGTGTAATTTCTCATGATCAACCCCATCCGTCTCCGCGGCCTCATAACCCGTGTAATAATTCAATCACGAATCAACTAAACGAGCCATCCCCGCGCTTTTTAGTACCGACTCCGTCAGTACGACGCTAGGCGTAATAATCAATTACCTTAAATTAGAAACATAAAAATATAATAAGAAAAAAAACATTATCCAATTCCAATATGGGTTTTCGGGGCTTAAATTCACCCCCACGCGCCGAAATACAATTTTTTGTTACCTTCCGCCCCCGCCAAACGAAACCCGGTTCATTCACGTATTCCGTCGAGGGTTAAAACTCTGCCTACGCACCTACACACGCATCGCATCCCGGGTCGTTCGTTCTCCTGGCCCGGTTATTCTCCTTATTTCAGCCCCCGACATTTACCGGCGGGGAGCCAGGGATACAGTTATTGCGTCCCACACAGATGATCGACTCACCTGGGCAACCGGCATCCTCTCGGTCCTTCGCCCACACGCACCACCGTTCAGTTTCGTTTCGTGACGTCACCGCGTTCATTATCAGCCGTCTACAACCCTCGCAGGATACTTTGAACTTGAACTTGTTGTCGTTTATCGATTGTTTTGTAGGGAGTTGTTTAATTCTGTTTAACATTGTATAAATATTTAGTGATGAAAAAGGATTCATTCATTTAGTCGCAATGATTTCAACAATTAATTAAGAAGTGGCTGTGTAGAAAAAATAATTAATCTAAACAAATATTTTTAATAGGCAGAAAGACCCCAGGTCGATAGCCCGGACGGACTAACACAATATTTATTCTTGTTAAGTAAATATAAATGTATGTATAAGCGTTATGTTGTTGTCTGAATAAAGATGTTTGTACAGGGTGTTTCAAATTCGAGTCTCACCATGGGGATCTCGCTTATTATAAGAGATAGAGGGTAGGTTTAAATACGGCACTTTTGCAGAATTTCATGCTGATTAATCTCGTTGAGAAAACTGGGCTAAGTTTCTTTGTTTTCAAGAAAAATGAAAAAAAAAAAAACAAAAAACTGAAAAATGCGATTTTCTTTTTTTATTAATATCTCCGTTATTTGAAACAATAATTCAATACAATGAAGACATTCTTATAGCACTTTTTTATGATATAATCAATGGCGTACTAATTTTACTAATGTCATGTTTCGTTTTTTCTGGACCATCATCAACTTTCTTATTTCTTATGGGCGCCATTTTGGTTTTTTATCAGATTAAAATCCTCTATTTATTCTGATTACAATGATATAATATATCATACCTTTATTGTAATTAGTTATCTTCTTTTTTGGAATTGTCTTTATTGACACTAAAGAAGCACTCATTTTTAGCAACTAGATGGATGTCATTCTGTCATTGATTGTCAAAATTTAAAAGCTGTGGAAATAATTTATTAATTATTTTCAAATCAGTTTTATTTAATAATTAAAATGCATTAAATTCGCACACAAAGTTATTCATCTTTCGCGATTTCTCGTTGTTTTTTTTTTTTTGTGAGCGTACTAATCTTATTATATGATCTTATATGTGAGCGTAATTATAGTAAACAATGTGCTGAACACATGTAGGCACATTTATGCAAATGATCCGCATATTGGTGCGAGTGTTAAATGTGTTATAGCTGGGGCATGACTCTCGTGCTTGAATAATTCATCAAAATTCGGTTTGTTTGCATAACTGTCGTGTCAAGTGCAAACAAATCGAAACCAAAGAGAAAAAAAAATAATGAAACAAATCGACAACAAAGAGACAGGTATATTTCGGCCCACACAGGATTCAAGCAATGTCAATTAGATTAAATTAAAAAAGAATATGAAAATTATTAATAAATTGTTTTCTTCTTTAGCTACTGTGATATGACTTATGTTATATAAGTACTTTAAAACAAATATTTAACAAGGGATATTTGCTGCTGCATAATAATAACATTTCGTATAATGCGACAATTTTTTAATCTAAAATATTTAATGCAAAAAAAAATAAAAAATAAAATAAATGTTACGCATATTAAATAAAAATGATTTGAAAATAATTAATATTAATTATTAATAATTAATTAAGAAACGGCTGTAGAAAATATTAATTAATATTAATATTAATTATTTTCAAACCCCTACACCACCATTATGGTAGATGGGGATTTTAGATTATATATATATATAATTATTTTCAAAAATTTTTTATTTAATATATTTAAATAACTGTGACCAAGTGAATAAATAATCTTTTCTATTTGAAAAGTTACGTAATATAAGGCTATCTGCAGGCACGTGTTTCGGGATTTGATAGCTCGTCAGTACAGCTGTGCCTTACGTAATTGCAAAGTTGTTAATTAAATTAATTAAAAATTTAAAAAAATAATTAATTAAAAACGCACTGTCACCTCTGAGATTCTCGATGTAAGTGAACGTAGAGGTCAAGTCTGTATAGGCAGGTCGCGCCACAGTCATGCGCGACATCAATAAATTAGAATTAAATTAGATTTATTAATATCTAAAAACAAAAAAAAATGCAGGTACATTTTAAAAGTCGTTAATGTATTAAATTAGGTTATTTTATGAATTTGTTTTTTTATTTCATTTGTTTTAACATAAATGGTGTCTAAATCCCGATCCAATTCCGACTACTGGTTGAAGTAGGTCATGAATGTGACCCAAATATTCATGACCTACTTCAACCAGCTTGGAAGTTGGACGGGGATTTAGACATCATATAAAATTCAAGAGATGAAAGAAATGAAGCAGGAAAAGGTTATTTTATTTAAAATTTAGTGAAGAAAAATACTTCAATGGAAGAAAAGTTGATTATAAGTGGTGCAAGAATAATAATTTATTTTTTAATTATACAAAATGTTTTTTCATTAGGTTTCATCGCGGTAGAATGAATGAATAAAAATACATCATTGATGGTAATGATAATCCCAATATTACTCATTTTAAAGTTCTTAGTGTCGTTTATATATAGACATACCAAGCAATTGTTGAGTAAGTTTCACTTGGTTTATTTTACACACAAAAAAAATATTTTCTGCTAATGATATGAGTGGATATGAGAGTTATGTGAAGATTTGAATGATTAATATAGAAAAACACTTGTAAAAATTGTTCTTCACAAATATTTATTTTTACTAAAAATACGTATTTCGACTACGATGTAGTAGTAGTTTTACAAGTGTTTTTCTATATTTTCGACTAGTTTCGGCACTTTGCCATTATCAAGAAACTAGTCGAAAATAACATTGCGTGTAAAACTAATCTAGTCAAACTTACTCAACAATTGCTTGGTATGTTTATATATAATCTTCTTTATGTTGGTTGTTGGTTGTGGAGACTTTAATTATTTAAATAAAAATACTTGTCCTTTCTCCTACTTATTTTTTATTTCACTGGATATATTTCGGAAACTATGTTTCCATCTTCAGTAGTTGAAGTTTCTATAAAAACTAGAAATATATCTAGTGAAATAAAAAATAAATAGGAGAAAGGACAAGTATTTTTATTTAAATAAATGTTTATATATACATTATTTCCATTTGCTTTTAGATTATAACTAATTAATTTTGAAATTGGCTTAAAAATAAATGAAATTTATTAAAATTAAACAATTTCCAAGATTTTCGACTTTTCAAGAAAAAAAAAAAAAAAATCTCGAAAAACTCTTGACCCACATCCCCGCGAGTGAATCCCACATACACTCCACAGGATGTGTTTTTAAGTATTAAATTATAGCCTTTATATCGCTCTCGCGTCGATTCATCATAAAAATAATTACAACTCTGTCATGTTGGTTTTAGATACGATCCACTCGTGTTTCGCTCCCTCTCTTTGCTTGCCCGCTCGGCCGTTGCACAACACGGGGAATTAAACAGACACATACACGCACCGACAACGAGTACACGAGTGTGAGCCACGCGTGAATCTAATTATTTGATACATGCGAAAGATGGGACTTGAGTGGAGTTCGTGTGATTTTTTTGTTTGTATGTGTGTGCAGCGATTCAATTGCGAAAGGGTTAAATAATAAGCACAGAGATTGGAAATGCCAAATATTGCGTTTAGATTATTTCTGGCAATGATCAATAAAATTCAATCCTTTTTTTTTCAATTGCAAAAATTCCTTAAAATGTATGTTTTTGACAAACATCTTGTGAAACAACTACTTCCCGAGCATATACCCCGCCGGACATTGGATTGCACAATAGATATTTGTTGTTGAATAAAAGTACTTTAGTGAGATTTTAAATGCAGGGCCCTCTTAGTTTCATTTTTATTTAATATAATAAAATCTAGTATTCTGGATTTATTATAACATATGATCGAAAACTTTTCTCCTCTAATCTAGACTGCTTTGACTTTTTTCTTTATTTTACATTTTGATAGCACCAGTGAATAACAACAAATGAAACTAAATAAAATGAAATAAAGATAATTCACACATTTGCAGTTATTTAATTTCATTGTAACAAATGAAACGTTACATGTATCAATTATTTCACAAAATTTTCTCTTTTCTCTATTTATTTTTTTATTAATTCTAAAAAAAATCCGAGATTATATTAAGACGTTACAAAATTGATTACACATTCTCATCCCAGCAGATCAAATAAAAGAAGACGGCGACGCGGAGAAGAACAGAGAGAAAAAACTCCAGCATTACACAACGCGAATACATATTCAATTATGGTCACTCGCTTGCATAATCAAGAAAACGCAAAAAAAGAAGAAGAATTAATAAATAAAAAAATTATTATTAAAACGAGTTCCTATAATTATAAATTTCTTCGGGTGTATTTAATTTACTTTCTAGTAACGCACAATGATGATGATTAATGCGTTTGCGCCGCGGCTCTGGGCGGATTTCTTCTCGAAGAAAGAAAGAAAATATGTGTATTTACACACGCAACCGTCGCGTCGTTTAATTAACGGAATGTAAAGTTTTGCGTCAAAACATATTAAGATAATTAGATTTTTGATTTTTTTTAGCGTTCGGAATGGAAGTGAGGAGTAATAAAGTTGTTGTTTATTAAATCAAGCGCGGACGTGACTGCGTGTTGTGAGTCGAGGATGGGATTTATTGGAGGATCGTTTGGATATTTGTTGGAGAAATGATTATCTCAATTATTTTAAGACAATTTAGAATTCTTCTCCGCGAATGATCATAAAATATGTGGCGTAATGATTATCTTAATTATTTTAACGCAATGTTTTAATTTACTTTTTTTTATTAAAACGAAATATTTTATTAAATAAAAATGATTTGAAAATAATTTTTCTTTTCTATTTATTTTGAAATATTTTATAGTCGTCCGCTAATAATAAATGCATTATACAAGGTGTACAGAAAATGAGTGAAAACCTTCAGGTAACTCAATTCATTAATTAATTTTTAATAGAAAATCCAAATAAAAAAATGTTGTATGGTTCTTCATTGAGGCTCACGAGGTCTTCGGCATTTTAAATGTGTGACTATAAATTAGTATTGTTTTTTTAATATTTTGTAAAAAATCAATAGCATTAACAATTAGACAATTAGACACGTGTATAATTCCATTGATGTAAATGATTAATAAATCGGATATTTTTACAATTTTGTAACTTCATCAGAAGCATGCATTCTTTTAATGAAAATAGATCTGGCAACGACGCACGCTCGTTTGTAAAAGAAAAGGTGTATGCAACACCTCCAGCGGATGATGTAGCAGTTATAAACAGGATAAATGCACACTTGTTTGATCCAGCTTTGCCAAATGTATAGTTCTTTTAAGTGGCCCATGAGGCTTAAGGAAGGACCGTGTGACTTATTTTCGTTAATATTTTTGTCTAAAAATTAGTCAAAGAGTCACACTACCTAAAGCTTTTCACTCATTATCTGTACACCTTGTATATGAATACAGATTTTTGATTAATTGAATAAAAAAAAAGGTCCGCAATAATATCCTTGGGGTACACCAGAAGTGATTTTAATTGGTCACAAAATGATATTCTGTAAGGTAAATGTTTAGTTTAATTTTTCTACTCACAGTCTTAGCAGCTTATGCAATAGATTGCTACTTTTTACGAATTTACAAATATTCATTTAATACCTCAAAGCCAAATTAATCAATCAATCGATCGAAACCAAAATATCTAATTTATAATACCTCACGAGAGGGCGCACACTTTGCAACAATAATGAAAAAAATCAGTATAACTTTAAATGAATTCCCCTGTTTAACTTTTCTATTTCTCATCACCTATCCCCTTGGGGATTGAGGGTAGTGGGTCAAGTTTCGTATCATTAGACTCCCCCCTACGAGGCGAAAAAATTTTAATTATATTTTTTTTATTCGACGTGTAGTTTTCGAGATATTTCAATGTCTTCACTTAAATTGAACACCCTGTGTTACAGAAGAAATACGCCGGCGTGGTGAAAAATAAACAGCCACCTCAAAGGATTCGCAGCTCCGTTTCCATCTTAAGCGGAAAAATGAAACAAATTCCCTTAAAAACCCTGGATCCGCCCAAAGAAAATCAATCATAGCCTGATGGCTGAAATTAATTGAAGGAATGAAAATAACATAATAAACTGATTGCGAAACACGTTTAATCAACTTGTGTTTAACGTAGAAGAAGAAGCTTACTAAATGGAGAAATCTTGCTAATAAGACACTCTCACAGTTTTAATTTATCAATTTTCATTTGTAAATCCATAAATTTCATTCTCAACTCTATAAATACTTCCACTCCAGACGTTTTAATAGGGAGTTATTTTTATTGAGATTTGCACATTCGTATAAACATCACCACTAGAATCTTTATCTATCTTAATCTCTCCAGGAGAAGATTTGAGATGAATATTCTGCATTTTTTGTTTAAAATATAAACAATCTCATTAAACAATCAAATAGCGCGTTTATTTACATCTCTTCTGCGCCGGCGAGAGGCAGTTAAAAAATAATTAAAATGCATTTAGTTAATTACGCGCACACATGTTAATCCACTCGAATAAATAAATAATTATGAAATTACCAGGAGCATTACATTAAGTCTAAAAATACCGGCATTACCATCGCGTCCAGCGCGAGATAATTAAATATAAAACCAGATTTATTATTCGAATAAATTAATGTACCGTTATATAGTTATGTGCCGCGCGGAGAGAATCCTTTCTACGGCCGGCAATTATCTACACCTCCGACACGTTTGCGTTGCGTTTCAGGATAGACACACACAAATAGAAATGTGGACTGTAAGGTGATAATCACGGTTATTATCATTGTGGGAAATTGGTAGGTTTTTCGAAATTGGGCGGATTTTGTTTTTTTTCTTGGTATATATAAGTGCCAAAAAAATAATTATTATTTTTAATTAAAAAATAATTTTAAATTTCTAACAGTATTGAATGAAGTATTATATCAAGAATATATTATTGTATTTTTTTTTTTTGTAAAAAATGGTGAATTTTCCGTAAATAAATATTATTATTATATTTTTCGGTCAGTTCCATCGAATATATAAATTAAACAATATTAATCCATTAGTAGTAAAATAAATAAAAAAATTATGAATATAGAATGTAAGGTGATTAAAAATAATTTTAGAATGGCATCGACTGATATGCATCATCCTATTTTATTTATCAATGTTGCAATTAATTAGAGAAACATAATATAAAAATTAAAGTATAAGTTGATTGATAAGGCGTTGAGGTGTTGAAAATCCATATTCAATTTGTATAAATAAAATTCTGAATAACTTTTGATTTTCAAAAAGTGTGTTTATTTTCAAAACAATTGCAGTAAAAGCAATAAATTTGCGAAACAATTGTTGTGAAAATAAACACACTTTTTTAAAATCAAAAGTTATTCAGAATTTTATTTATACAAATTAAAATTAAAGGAGTCAAATTCCACGATTAACATGGCTATGGCGAAAATCTTTCCCCTGGGGCAAACTGTTTTTTTTTATTACCACCTACTAGTAATGGATATTAGATGTGGCTTTCTATTAAATTTTTATAATTTTGATTAAAAAAATCCAGAAAAATAGCGGTGGACACCGGTGTCCAATAAACAAGTTAGAAATAAGCCAGGTCTAGTACTACTGATAGCTTATTTTCCAACTTGTTCAATAGTGCGAGGCCGTAACGTATTATAGATTAGATATATTTTAATACGTTTGTTCCAGCCAGGTTGATATGCATTGAAGTTTCGAGCGCACAAATTCCGCTAGTTAATTGTAACAAACCGAATTTTCCCGAATTGTAGAATGATATCCTTATTACAGATTGGCAATATTTGCAAAAAAAAAATACAGTGAGACAAACTTACCGTCTAATGCTTTTCATTTTAAATTTATAGGTGTATCTGCGAAGTTTGTACCTGAAAAAAAAAAAGAAGCATGGTATTAAATTTTCAATTTGATCTAGGAGTTATATTATTGATAGTATAAAAATAAAGCGTCACTTTTAGAATTGAATATATATATATATATATATATTCACAGAACATATTAATTTGTATATTTACATAAAATTCAATATATATTGCATTTCCATCTTTCCGCCTGTTTTTTTTTTGTCATTATTGTTCGGCCGTCTATTGTCTAATCAATTAAACGCCATGATCTGAAATTAGTTTCAGTGTGAAATGAAGAGATGAATTCACGAATTATTATGTTTTAGGAATTTAGAATTTATATTGAGGTTTTGTGGGATGCGTAGAAGGTTTACGATTTTGACATTTTATGGATTGGCTTTTTATAATTGCAAGAGACGTTAATCAATAATTTTCAAGTAGCATCGAGGTTAGCATTGAGAGTGCTAACTAAGCTTAAACCCTCAAACACTCTCCTCTATCATAAAATGAGGGGTAAATTCAGATTTTATGATAGAGAAGAGTGTTTGAGGAATTGTGAAGAGGGTTTAAGTTTAATTAGCACTCTCAAGGCTAACCTCGATGCTACTTGAAAATTATGGAGAACTATGGCATTAGTGTTATGGGAAAGGATAGATGAGTATTCTAGCAGGTATCGACAGATGGCTTTATATATATTAATATAAATAGAAAAGAGTATTCATTCACTTGGTCACAGTTATTTAAATATATTAAATAAAAATGATTTGAAAATAATTAATAAATTATTTTCACATTTAGCTCTGTGACTTGTGAATTTTTCTCGGATCAAAATTTGTTGCATTATGCAATATTTTATTGATGTGCAACAGCAGGTGTACATTATGTAATTCAATGTCCGGCGTGGGTGTTTGCCCGGGAAGTAGTTGTTTTAATGTGCATTTGTTTAACGTAGTTACATAGTGTAAGTCAAAAGTCACAGAGCTAAATATGAAAATAATTTATTAATTATTTTCAAATCATTTTTATTTAATTTATATATATTGTCATGTTTTAGTATTTCCGGTGGGGACGAAGCGCATAGGAAATCAATCAGAGGCTGATACTGCACCAACGAGCAGGCCGATGCATTCTTGACCGAAGGCCATAAATCGACAAGTAAGCATGTTATTTTTTTTAAAGGGATTGGAAATCTGTTTTCAGACTCTCGCCCTTTGCTTAAGACTGGCGAGGAGTACCGGGTTGGTTGATGGTGGTGGAATTTACCGACCGGCTAAAACCCTTCTCCCCTCTCTTCCTAGTATCGCGATTTCATCAGGAACTTCCCTAGCAGCCTCCAGCTCATCAGCTAGTTTTTTCTTCATTACCGTCGTTGCGTATTTGTGGTCTAACGTGTTTTATCAAGACCCTAGTCCAACTGTAGTTTTACTCCCAACGCTCCTGCCATGTTCTTAGGACCTCATTCTTGGACCTATCTTTTCCCTGTAGCATGTAGGCTTCCGCCCGTTCTCTTACCTTTGATTGAAAGAAACGCAAAAATTGCTGCTCCAAGCAGAAATATAGAGATTAGTAAATTAAATAAAAAGAATTTTAAAATAATTAATTAGCTAAAGGGAAAATAATTAATTAATTTCAAATTCTTTTTATTTAATTTATTTAAATAATTGTGACCAAGTGAATAAATCCTTTTATATATTATAGAAATTAATAATAGAAACAAATGGAAGGAACTCTGCGACCTGGTGGAGTCTGACCCGTGGGGAAAGCCTTAAAAAAAACGTTTGATTTCCCCATGTGATGGTTTGTGTTCGTGCCACGTTCCATTAAACCTGTATTTGATGTCCTGTAAATTATTAATTTTCAATGTTCGCCTCGTCTTCTTTAAAAATTCCTCCATGTGTATATGCCATCGCAATTTAAACAATTATTTATTAATAACATATAAACAAAAGATAACTTAACATTAACACGTTATTATCATTAGTTCAACCTCTTGATGTTTCATTTTTTGTCTGCACTGATTTTTCAATCACCCATCCTGCATCAATGGGGCCCTCTTCTGTCACCTTCAGCCCAATCGTGATGATGGTTTCTTCTCTTCGGTTTGATTCTACTTCATTTCACGGTTGTTCATGCTCTTCTCTCTTGTAAGTCTGCCTTCTGGTGTTTCATTACCTAGTATATCTAGCTCTAGTGTGTAATAGGGGCGTGTCAGCGAGTATTTGTAGCCTGTACTGTCCCCCTTCCTCTTCTGACAAGCGATCATACTCTTGTAGATGTTGTTGCAATCGCTGGTTTAATAGTTTATCCAGTACCTTCCCTAAATTCCGCCTTTTACTACCGTCTTGTTTGGCCATTAACGTCACGTTCTTTATATTCTAAATGTTCGGGAAGGTTCCCGTGCTTAGATGTTCATAATATTAAGCTTTTATGGGATTTTTTCATCAGCTACTGTTTTGGCTTTCTTCAGCTAAAGAAGAAAAAGAAGCTCTGGTACCAGGAGGAGTGGATGCAGTGGTGGACACACTATTTCCACGCGTTGAAGAAAGGGAGCTAAGCGATGAGGATACACTCCCTCTAGAAGAGCCCCTCATACTTGAAGAGATTACAACCGCAGCGAAATCCCTGCCATCGAAAAAAGCGCTGGATCCATAACGAAGTAATAAAGGCGGCGGTGGAAGCAAACCCCGAAGTATTCAGAAGGGTGCTCAATCAATTGATAGCGGAATTTTTCCGTATTTATGGATGCTTGCTAAACTCGCACTAATCCCGAAAGGGGGAAAACGACCAGTAAGTAACAGCGTTTTAACCTGCTTATTGGTTAATAGGACTTCAATGGTGGGCCAAATCGAACTGTAAGGTAGTTGTTGAACCACAAGATGTTCTGTTATAATAAGGTACCGAAAGTACAGGGAATCCGGTCATTGGGTTCAGCCGCATTAAACATGGCAATGGTCGCATATTAGGGTTATAGCTACTTGTGAAGGAGGCGGGTGGTGTAGTCATCGACCCAATCTGTGTGGAAGTCGACAGGTGTTCCCGCCATGTTTTGCGTGTGAGCTCAGGAGATTAGTGAAAACCTGAAACAATATTACCCGACACCAAGGGAATAGCTGTGATATATGATTAAAAAAAAAGAAAACAACGGATTGTAATAGAAATCTCATTCATTTTACCAAAAAATATATTGTGAAATACATTTAATTATAAATAAAGTCGGTGTTGAAGAGATTCAGCTGAAGAGTTAGTTAAGCATGTAAGTACAAAAATTAACTTTTAAGTATTTAAAAGTACTTAATAAAATTAACTTCATAAAGTCATATTAGGTTCGTGCAAGTGTACCGCTTCAAATATTGAGCAGTGTATTTTCTTAGGTTCGGTGTACCACAGGGCTTTTATTGTTCATTATTTATCGGATCGACTATCGTAAGGCATTCGACACTACATCGCATGAGCTAATACTTAGTCTGCTCAAATGTCTTGCGGTTCCAGATCCAATTGTAAGATGCATCGAAAGAATGATATCATCCAGTGAATGCAGTGTTCGGGCAGAGTTTGTCACATTTAAAAGAGGAATACTCCAAGGAGACTCCTTGAGTAAGTATGACAATATATTTAATTTCGATAGGTGTTGAAGCAGGAGTTACACTTATACATTCATATATGCAACAGACACACGAAACAATTTACATTAACTAAAAAAAAAAACAATAATAAAAACAATCGCGTATTCTCTAATTGATTTTTTTTATCTCGACCATATTTCATTTAAAATTAAAATCGAGACCCATTGTGTTACGAATCGGGTACACCTTCCTTTCTTTCCACATTGAAATTTCATCGACAGGTTCTCTCTTCTCCTGAATGGGATTTGTCCGGCTACTGACAACCGACAATTGACGCGGCCCACACGGCGACATAACGAGTTCCAGATTATTATGAATGGGCATGTGACGCGAGGATCGCCCCGGCCTGCCTGTCTTTATGTAACGCTCTCGTAGTATTCTTATTCGAGTGCGAAATGCGTGTTTTGTGTAATTGTGTCCGATGGAGCGAGTGAAGAGGATTTGGTTTCGTTGACGCGGGTGCGGGGACTTGTGTAACTTGTCAGGATTTGTATGAATGAAATTCGCGTCGGGGGGAGATTTTACGCACGGAGTGAATCACTTGTTGGTTCAGTCAATGAATTGCAGGGGTTTTATGTAAGATAAGAAAACAGTCACAAGCAGGTATACGTTAGATGGTAATGATGACGTAATATAATAATATTCTCATTTTATTATGTATGTATGTTACTGTATGAAATAGCTTGCGTTAAAAATAAATTAATAATAATAAGGAAAATTCATCATTTAACAAACATATAGTTATTAATTTTGCACAATCTTCTTTGCCATTCTGTAAAATTTATAATTATATTCTTTATGTTGGTTGCGGAGACTTATTTAAATAAAAATAGTTACCCTTTCTCCTACTTATGAGTAGGAAAAAGCGCAATCATGAAAACTATGAAAATATTTGCCATTTTTCCTACTTATAAGTAGGAGAAAGGGTAACTATTTTTATTTAAATATATTTTGTTAAATGACGAATTTTCTTTAATAAACTTTATAATTATTAGTAATGAACAGAATTAAATAAGAATACCGTCAATCACAAAAGTAAGTGTCTATTTGTTAATTATTTTATATTTAATTTATTTACCAAAGTGAATGAGTAATTTATGTAAGTATATTCTACAATGTTAATAAGAAAACTTATTTAAGAGGGGGGGTGGAGTTATAGTGTGGTGCACGCGGTGTTGAAATAAATACAAGGTGTACAGAAAATGAGTGAAAAGCTTTAGGTAGCGTGACTCTTTGACTAATTTTTAGATAAAAATATTAACGAAAATAAGTCACACGGTCCTTCCTTAAGCCTCACGGGCCACTTAAAAGAACTATACATTTGGCAACGCTGGATCAAACAAGTGTGCATTTATCCTGTTTATAACTGCTACATCATCCGCTGGAGGTGTTGCATACACCTTTCTTTTACAAACGAGCGTGCGTCGTTGACAGATCTATTTTCATTAAAAGAATGCTTCTGATGAAGTTATAAAATTGTAAAAATATTCGATTTATTAATCATTTACATCAATGGAATTACACACGTGTCTAATTAATTGTTAATGCTATTGATTTTTTACAAAATATTTATAAAAACAATACTCACTTACTTAAAACACATATTTAAAATTCCGAAGATCTCGTGAGCCTCAATGAAGAACCATACAAAATTTTTTGATTTGGATTTTCTATTAAAAATTAATTAATGAATTGAGTTACCTGGAGGTTTTCACTCATTTTCTGTACACCTTGTATATAGAAATCAATAATTTTATGTTCAATAATAATATTAGATTTATTTTAAAATTAAATTCGCTGTGTTAATTTTTATTTTAACTTTAAATTAAAAATAAAATATTTCACAAAGTGATTAATGAGAGAGAAAAAATATATCCGATATATTCAATCAGAATATCAAAAATAAAATAAAAAATAAACTGAATCAGTAACAAATAGAAAAGCACTAAACAAGATAATACGAACAGGTAAATAAGTAGCATTATTGGCATTTCGAATGTAGCGCGGCGATACGATCGGCTTAATACGACTTATTTCATTCCGAGTCGCTTCAATGCTTCAATTCAGAGAGTACATTCGAATAGCAAACAACGCCAATACATTTCGCCCGACCGCTTATAAATCTCCCTCCGCATGCGATGTTAGATCGCCGAGAGATGCGATCCGGAGATTACGCGAGAGCCGACTCCGGGGAGGTTAAAGGCTATGCGATTCCGAAAGGGAATCATGGATTCTTTGACTTATTTCACCCATATGGGATTGGATAGAAGAAACAAAGAAATAATTGCGATTAGTAATAAATTAACAAAAAAGAAATATCTAATCCAAATGGAAATATAGAAATTATTTTTAAGATAAATAATTTCTGTCATGTTTAAATCTCAATAGCTTTACGCTCAACTTGCACACCTCGGCTTTTATAAACTTAAACACTAGAATTAAGCTTCATTCAATGATTTGCGTTGATTTAATCTTGATATAAGCGTGTCTTATTTTTTTAAGAATTATTTTCAAAAAGTTGATTTTTTCTTCAATAGAAATAATTTCTTTCAAGTTTAAATCTCAATAGCTTCACGCCCAACTTGCACAACTAGGCTTTTATAAACTTAAAGACTAGAATTAAGCCTCATTCACTGATTTGCTTTGTTTTAATCTTAATATAAGCGTGTCTTATATTTTTTTTAAGAATTATTTTCAAAAGGCTGATTTTTTTTTTCAGAAGAAATAATTTCTTTGAAGTTTAAATCTCAATAGTTTCACGCTCAACTTACACAACTCGACTTTTATAAACTTAAAGACTATAATTAATATAATTAAGTTTCATTCAATGATTTGCGTTGATTAAATCTTCATATAAGCGTGTCTTATATTTTTTAAAGAATTATTTTCAAAAAGTTGATTTTTTTTTCAAGAGAAATAATTTCTGTTATGTTTAAATCTCAATAGCTTCACGCTCAACTTGCACAACTCGGATTTTATAAACTTAAACACTAGAAATAAGCTTCATTTAATGATTTGCGTTGATTTAATCTTGATATAAGCGTGTCTTATATTTTTTAAGAATTAATTTCAAAAAGCTTATTTTTTTTCAAAGTTTTCAAGTTTAAATCACAATAGCTTCACGCTCAACTAGCACAACTCGGCTTTTATAAACTTAAACACTAGAATTAAGCTTCATACAATGATTTACGTTCATTTAGTTTTGTTTATGCTTGGCTTGTATTTTTTTTAAGAATTTTTAAAATTTAAAAATTGATTTATTCGAATGAAATAATTCCTTTCTAATTTAAGCCTCCACAGCTCCACGCTTAAATTGTACAAATTGGCCTTTATAAATTTAGCTACTACAATTATGCTTCATATAATGATTTACCTTAATGTAATTTTGATTTGAGTGAGATTTATATTTTTTTAATATTTATTTTTATATAAAAACCGATTTTTTTTCAAAAGAAATAATTTCTCTTAAGATTAAGTCTCTATATCTCCACACTTAACTTGCACAACTCAGATTTTATAAACTCAACTATTAGAATTAAGTTTTATATAATAATTTTCGTTGATTTAGTCTTGATTTAACTTTGACTTATATATTTTTTAAGAATTTTCAAAATATAAAAACTGATTTATTTCAATTAAATAATTTCTTTTAGCTTTAGGCCTATGTAGTCACACTAAAATTGCACAACCTAGCTTCTACAATCTTCACTTATAGAATTAAGCTTCATATGATGATTTACCCTGATATAATCTTGATTTAAGCTTAGCTGATATTTTTTAGGAATTTTTAAAATACAAAAACTGATTTATTCAAAAGAAATAATTTCTTTCCACTTTAAGCCTCTACAAATCCGCACTTATCTTGCCCAACTTAGCTATTATAAACTTAAATACTACAACTAAGCTTCATATAATTATTTACCTTTATTTAAACTTGATTTAAGGTTGACTTATATTTTTTTAAGATTATATTAAATTTAAAACTGATTTTTTTGAATATAAATAATTTCTTTCAAGTTTAAGCCTCAATAGTTGCACGCCTAACTTACACATCTCGGCTTTTATAAACGTAATTAGTAAAATTTAGCTCAATATAATGAATTAAGATGATTTAATCTTAATTGAAGCTTATTTTAATTTATTCAAATGAAACAATTTATTTCAATTATTAATAAGTGAGGTGTTTTATTAACTTTAAGCCTCTATAGTTTCACACTTAACTTGTTTAATTCGACTTTTACAAACTTAACCACTAGAATTAAGCTTCGTATAATGATTTACGTTGATTTTTTCTTGATTTAAACCTGTTATATATTTTTTTTAGAATTTTACAATATCTATAAACTGCTTATTTTTTAAAAGAAATAATTTCATACAACTTTAAGCCTCTACAGTTCCACACTTAACTTGCACTTGTTTTGGCTATTATAAACTTAACTATTAGAATCAAGTCTTATACAGTGTTTAGCGTTGATTTAATCTAAATTTTGGCTTGGTTTATAATTTTTAAGAATTTTTAAATTTCGGATTTTTTTTTAAATAATTAACGTCATTGAATTTTTATCTTCAAATTAATTAATGATTAAAAGAAGGAAAAACAGAAAGTTTTTTCCTAACCCAATTAAAATTAATTTCATATCTATACAATTATCTTCCTTAAAAAGCATCCATACAAAAAATACATGCATATTCATCACAACGAACACAATACACGAAATTTACTTCAATTCCCGACACCTTTCATCGACCTTTACCAAAAAAAAAAAAATTGCACAACACAGTTAGTTTCAACAACAGCAAAAAAACGCAACAATACTCTCAAAATTAATAGCTCGATAATCAAAGCTCATAAGGTGCTAATTTCGCGATCATGAGGAGAATGCCGGCCCGAACTTTAGGAGCGAAATCCCAATTATTAGCGATCTGACCTCCGCGAAAAAAAAAAAAAAAAAAACAAACAAGCGTTAAGTAAATACCAAGTCTTGTTAATCAAATTTTTGATTTAAAAAAAAGGTGCAATAATGATTCCATATTATTGCACTTTGTGTTGATTTAAATGAATCATTTCCTAAAATGGAGTTAATTAATTGTTAATTGGAGTTGTTTATGGGCGTGCTGTGTAAATGGGTTTATAATTTAAAAAAATGAAAGATTTTTTGTTTGTGATTAACTATTCGTATAAGTAAGTGAAATAAATCTATGATTGTACAAGATTAGAAAGAAAAAATCTGGATGATATGGTAGATAGAGAATTTTTCTTCTTAATAACTCTTGAATTAATTTCTCACTTAACATTTGGTGAAACATGTTTAAACAATTAGGTGGTTTGTTTCACAATATTGTGAAATACTGTAGAAATATTACAAAAAATACATGCATTATTTTAATGCATGTATTTTCATTCTAAGATTTATGAAAAAAGATAAATATATAAAAAAAATATTAAAAATATGGACAAACCATAATCACATCGTGATCGAAATATATTATTAAAAATAATAATGTGAAGAAACGTGTACAACTTTTTCTTATACTTAAGTCAACCTTCACACAACACAAAATTATATAATATATGTACATGCTGAATAACAAAGTAGTGTAAATTAATTTTACCGCAATTAATAATATGTATAAAAGCTACGAACTGATAAAATATCGTGTACGCGATTTCTCATCGTTTATTAAAGTTATCAATAAATACAGGGGCACTCGAGCGTGCATACACAACATTCTAATTATAATTAATCCTGGAAAAAAAAAGGCAGGCGAATGAGTGAGTGCCCATACGGAGATTTCCATATACAGATGACATTAAAAACTTCGCCTCACATCACTTGATTAATTGAATAATAAATTCAGCTGGCGTTTTACACGTGTATTCCACAATAAAATGGCACTTAGCTTTAAATTGATTAATTAGCATCTTAAATTACTTAAAAAATATATGTATTTTTAAAAATTTTGTGATAACTTAAAATGAAATACATAATGATTTTTAAAGAAAGTTGAAAGTGAGCATGGATTTTCAAAAATTAAGATCTTCAACTTTTTTTTATTTACTAATAATAATAGGCATATTGTCTGAATAAAGATGTTTATATATATAAGAGAGAAGCAGAAAAAATGGCTAAGGACAGAACAACTGGAGGAGAGTCATTAAGAAATAGACAATGAAGAAAAACCCCGACACCAATTGGTAAAAGGGGACATCGATTATATATATATACATATATAAGAATAATATTTTTATTCACGGAAAATTCACCATTATACAAAATTGTAACAAGTTTTCCTATAAGTAGTAGATAAATAAGCTATTAAATGCAAATAAACAATAACTAAGAATACTGATTAATAAATGAATTAATTTATTATTATCCCAAGTTACGCGTTGTTGGGTTGACAAAATAAATAATTCAAACAATAATGTATAAAGAAATTTAGTTTGATTTGATTTAATTTGATTGAGTAGAGTTGATTTAATTTAATTAATTTAATTTAACATATTTAAATTGTGTAAGGCTATACTGACGAGGGACAGATCCCGAAACACGTGTCTGGTAAATGCGCTGAGTGAATCACCAAAAACATCGGCATTGTGTTGTACGCTATGATATGACTTATATAATTTATATAAAGGAGAGGTGCTGTGATGAGAAGTATGGGGAGTGCTGTAAGAAAACATGTAACATGTCCTATTTGCAAGCCTAGGCACATGAAAACTGACTAGATCCAAAGCAGGGGTATCATCAATAAAATTGTCAATCAGTTTATAGAGATACAAACATGATATACGCTTATGTAATTTAATGTCCGGCTGGATATTTGCTCGGGAAGTAGTTGTTTTAATTTGCATTAGTTTAAAGCACTTACGTAATGTAAGTAAAAATATCATAGAAATACTTGTGGAAATAATTTATTAATTATTTTGAAATAATTTTTATTTAATTGATTTAAATAACCGTAACAAATAATTCTCACTTTAAGAAGATATTTTAATTACTTCCTTGCTGGTTTAAATTTTTATTTTTAAATTTCATTTCTTGGAAAAAAGTGTAATAACCGATTTTGCAATGCGGTTATTTCCACAATTCCACAAGGTAACATTTCTGTGTTCTTTTTTTTTCAAACGAGCAGAACAATATTTATTTACGAGTTATTCACCGCGTGATTCACAACGGAAGACAACCGGACTGTGGGAAATTACGCGAGGCGTATATGGCATATTTGTGGAAGAAGTAAAACGGCTCGTTTATTTATTTACGAGCCTTTTTGTAACAATTGTGGAAGCAATAAAATTCGACGGCTTAATTAGCCGAGTTATGTCATAATTATTAGAAAGAGAGTAATGTAAAATTACTCAATACTCGCTCACAACATGAAAAATAAAATTATTTGCACACGCGGAATTTGTCTCTGATGACAAAATTTGGGGATGGGAGGTTCCACTTCAGGGGGTAAAATTAATTGTTTTTGTTTAATAGTTACTTTTATCGAGTTGAGTTATATTTTAAAAATCAATCTTACACATAAATTGTTGTTTTAATGTGCATTTGTTTAACGTACTTACGTAACGTAAGTCAAAAGTCACAGAGCTAAATGTGAAAATAATTTATTAATTATTTTCAAATCATTTTTATTTAATATATCAATCTTACACTTTCACACCGAATAGCTAGAGCGGAAAATATTCAATATTCTTTGATTTGTTCTTGATATTTCTTTTTAAATATCAAGAACAAATCAAAGAATCAAAAGAAGCGCTGGCAGTAAAAGGAATACAGTTGCATTAAATAAAAATGATTTGAAAATAATTAATAAATTATTTCCACATTACAGTAGCGTTCCATACCACTTGGTGCTTCACATGTTTGAGGAATGTATTACGATGCATTAAAATTGTATTTTTTAAAGCTATATCATAAAAATAGCTATAAAATTTAATTACATTTTTTTTTGCAAAATTTACTTTTCTTACGAGAAGCCTAGAAGAAATCACATTAATATATGAAGAATTGATTGCGATGTTATGTCGTATAGAATCGTGTTTAAAATCAAGACCCACAAGTAGCGTACCAATGACTATGCAGCTTTAGCGCTGAGCCATTTTCAAATTGGCGAAGCTCTAGTAGCTCTGATAACATAGAACTAAAAATTAAGCAAAACATTTTTTGAATTAATTGACTCTTTATTTTTTATCTACTACCCAATAGGAGCAGTAAAAGATTCATATTTAGGAGAATATGGAAATATGCGAGTAGTAACGCTTAAATGGAAACAAAATTCAATCCTCAAACATCCTTTCTTAAAATTATGCAAACTACCATGTAGTCAACCCAAATAATGGAGAGTATTGACGGAAACGAAGTAAAGGAGATGGAGTTGTCGGTCTCTGGCGGAGAGACTCTGGGGAGTTCCTGGACTTAAGAAGTTGACCGAACGCAGAAATACAAAAGTGGAGATGGCACAAGGCTGGATTGGTGTTACAAATGCCTTGGTTAAGTTCCTAGCCAAGGTATTTGTAACACCTATCGAGCCTCGTGTGTCTCTTCTGCAACCTGCAGCAAAGACCGTCATAATAAATGCAGACACTGCGACCAAGAAGAGAAGAAGGAGAGCAGTTGTGAAAATCAAGTGAAGTGCGTGCTGTGCGAGGAGATGGGGGGAAATGAAGTGGACCATCACCCGGGGAGTCGGGGCTGTGTGGCTTGGAAAAAATGTCATCATAATGCGAGTGCTACAAGCACAGGTAGAAAGGGGGAAGCTCTATAAAACAATATGTTATCCGGGTGATATATACCAAAATGTGATACCACCGCTAACCTAGAGCAGATAAATGGTTGAGTGGTTAGGGCCCCTATGATAGGGAAGAAGTCCCCCACACCGAGCGTAAGGTATTCCACCTTTCTATAACAAAAAATATATACAGTGTGGCGCAAAATTCCGATGAAATCCAATATCTCTGTTATTAAGAAATGTTACCCACATTATTAGTAGCAACTGTCAAACTTCACATAATCACGTGACGTATCAAACATATGATTTTTTAAATTGAATGCTATATTCTTTATATATTATTTATATATCTTCATCCGGAATATTTGAGAGAGAGGGAATGGAGTAGAGAGAAGAGGGTGATTGTGGCAAGGGCAAGGTGTGGATCGGAGGAGAGAGGAAGGAAGATATGGATGGGGAAGAATTTGGAAGGTGTGTGTTATGTGAGCCTGGGAAGGATACGTGGAACCACTTGGCGGAAGAATGCGAGGGAGTGAAGGAGGAATGGATGGGAGCGAAAGGGAGTAGAAGGGTTATGGAGTGGATGAGAGAGGATGAGGCAGGGGTAAGGATTTTGGAAAAGTTGGGGAGGGAGAGAGAAAAGAGAAGAGAAGGGGGGGGGGTGGTAATTGTGGTAAATAATTTATAAGAAAGAAGTTTTGTTTGTATTGATGCCAATAAAGGTCTTTTCTTTGCTATATTCTTTATGTCGATTTTAGATAAAATTAATCATTTTTTATATAAGATTTAATAGGACATTTTTTCATATTTTAAATTTTATAAACAAATGAATGTTGAAATCGATAGATGTATAGATATTTCAATAATGAAAAATTAAATAAACATTCTGTCAACGCTATACAAATGCAAAAATACTTAATAATAAAAGAAATACTATTTTTTTCTCTTATAACAATTTTTTATATACAAGGTGAAGCAATACGCAAAATTATTTTTTTTTCTCTTTTTACTTAAATGGGACACCCTATATTTTTTATGCTATTTTAGTAGAAAATTGACCACTCTTAATTTTTTATATCACATATTTAATAGCTACCGTTTACCGTTTTTGAGATATTTAATCTCAAATATAAATTTGGTATAGAATTATTAACCAAAGTGGGCCGCGCCAGAACAACTAATTTATTTAGTTATGAAAGTTAAGCTTAATATCATATTTAGCAAGTAAAGTACATTTTACGTCATATTTTGTAACACTGGTGCAGTTAAACATACTTATTCAATAAATGATTAATTTAATTGTTAAAAACTAACAACAACTATATTTTTTTGGTTATTATTCGAAAAATATTTAAAATATTCTTATATGCTTGTTAAATTGATTTATTTAAACAATTCACGTTGAATGAAAAAACCGAAAATAGATACTAAGTGAAATAATAAAATACTTATATCAGAATATTTTGTTAATATTAACATTTTTATGTATTTATTTCACGCATTCATATCATTTTTTTTTAATTCAAGAGCATTCAAATATTTTACATTTTTTGTTTTCTTAAAAAAATGTGTACCAATAACCATTATAACGCGCTAAATAATCATCGAGCAACTATTTTCTTTATATTTTGCATGCGCCTTTAAATATCGATTGTCTTTTGAATATCCTTTTAGGTTAGGAAGTAAGTATGTTACTAAATGTCAGAAAACGATTATGAATTGCATTTGTTTTAATTACAGCCTACTTAAATTATAGATTATAAGCGAAACTTATAATTTTGTACCTTGAATTGAAATTGTTAAAAAAAACTGTAACAGATAGGGGTATAATTCATTATATAAAAAATAAAGAACAACCAATTTTGTATCGAAATAGTGTGAAAAATATATTCCATTTAAGTGAAAAAAAGAACAAAAAATCATTTTGCGTATTGTTTCACCCTGTACACAACATTTGCTTTATGGTAACGATTATTCCTAATATTATTAAGCATTTTTTTTTCAATTAAATTGCGTTAACAGAAAGTATACATCGTTTTTGAATTTTGAAAAATAAGGCCCTACTACTAAGAAACTTTAGACAAATATAGACACATTTGTAGATTGCGCACAAAGTCAGTTCTATTATTGTTGTAGATATCTACGCCATATTGTATATCATGGTATTTCCTTATCATGTTCAATATGGGAGATTGAGAGTGGTGAGCTGTGTTTGGCTTAGCGTAATAAAAGTTTCTGCTACCTCTAGAATTAATACGCGAAACATTACAATTAAGCAGACTCAGGAGGTGGGCATTATCACATTCGTAATGGATTAATTTATACAATTCATTAACTACAATGAATCTATGACGATCATAGATGCGCGGATAATTAAATTCAATTAGAATATCCTTATGTCTAATATCAACTGACGGATACCGACCATATTTGCGAAAAAATAAATAACGTAAGAAACGTTTATTAATTTTTTCAAGCATTTCGATGTATAATTTCGATTGAGGTGACCAGACACAAGCACAGTAATTAATTTTACTAAGAACTAGGGAATTGAACAATATTTTAACAGTTTTATCTGATTTAAAATCATTACATTACATGATAGTCTCAATATGACGATTAAATTTCAGCTGATATTGGATATTGGACTTCATCGGTATCTTGCGCCACCCTGTACATATATAATTCCTTATTATCGCCTATTTGAATTCGATATTGAATAGATTTAAAAAAGAAATCACTTGTTGCTATGAATACATAGACTGCCGATTAATTTAATCTTCATGAAAAAACTTGAACGCAGCACACAATGTGCTTTTCTTAAATTTTTCAAGCGCTTTTCCTCCATATCCTTACTCAGCATCTAGTCAACAAAGACCTTTTCAGCAATTTCGATTACGCCAATATTAAACATTACATAAAATAAATCCATAACCCGTTCAACCATAAAATCATCACTCAGACAACCGACTGCAATAAAACACACCAGAACCCCGTTTCTCTCGGGTATTTTTCCGGAGAGGAGAAACCGTAATCACGATCGTGCACACTATATATATATATAGATACATATATATATATAAAATTATAAATCAATGCGCTTTTACGTGAACAATACTCCGGAGCCACGTATTCCGTTTTTCTTTTCGTTTCTCCGGGTTTTGATATATCGCGTCGGATTTATTTGCGTTGAATTTGCGGAGAGATTGCGATAGGTCGGGAGGAGGATAGGAGGAAGCGATTAATATCGGCGGGACTCAGCGGACACGAACCTATCAGGTTTGGGAAAAATGCGCGAGAACAATTTATGCTGGGTTTAATGGGGAAATTAAATTGTTTGCTGTTAGGTAATGTTTATTTATGAGAATGCTCAGTTTTTGGGTTGCAATACTTCAATAGTATAGTGTCAGTAATTTAAACAAAAAAGATTCAAACTAGTAAACATAATTTTCTATTAGTAATACAAGTATTTCGTAACTTATAAAAAAAATTGAAGCTTAGCTACGGATTTCTTATACAGAGATGAACTTATTTGGACCTTTAGCAACAATCTAAAAAGAAAAACAAGTTCCTGAATTGTGACAAGCATCTTCGTTTTGGACTTAAGACGAAGGTGTTTGTCACAATTCAGGAACTTCTTTTTCTTACTGGATTGTTGCTAAATATATAATAATCATATAAAATAATAAAATCAGAAGTACGCATTTCATATTTTTTTTTAACCTTCACACACAATTAGAAATCTCATTTTTAATATCATTATGCGAAGTTCGTGGCTAAGAGTTTATATTATTTTTAAAAAGTTATAGAATTCATACCCCTGATTTTATTCTTTTATATCGGTAATTAAACCTTTAGCAACAATTTACTACGAAAAAAAAAAAAAAAAACTAGAATTTCTATCTCAAAACGAATGATAAACACATTCGTTTTGAGATAGAAATTCTTTATAGGGAATCCCAAGTAAGTTTAATTAAAGAATAGTTAAATTAATAAACTTAATTTGCCATTTTTTAAAGTAATTTGAAAGAATTTAATTGAAAAACAGTACAGTATTTTTAACCACAATAATGTTTCCTTTTCTCCCCTTGTACAATTAAATACACTTACCTGGAAATTTACGGTGAGGTTTGTTTGTTCAACATTTTTATTTACTGGATTATTAGTTTTAGAATAACCCAGTAAATAAAAATGTTAAACAAACAAACCTCACCATAAATATCCAGAAGAATCAATAAAGCATTTCCCCCGTGCGAGATTTATTCATTGTTGCCGTTTAAAAACTGCGAAGCGTGAAAATGCCCGCTGTTCATGAATAAATACACTTTTGCTCTTTATTGTATTATCGGCCGCAGTTCCAAAGATATTTGCAAATGCAACTCTAATAAATCTATTACCCGAGCCGTACGTACCGTTATTTATGTCCCGACGTCGGGTATAAACAAACGCACGATCTTATTATTATGTGGTAATTATAATAACTCCCGCGGCGAGCGTTCCTTTACAAAACCAATGAAGAAGAAAAAAAGCGAAATAAAAATAAAAATAATACGATGTCGATAAACTGGGATGGATTTATGTTTTAGGAATTTAATGTAAAGTTTATGTAATCACGTGAATTAAGAAATTTCGTATTTAAATTTGAAGAAATAATAATAATCATAAAAATTGCGTTAATATTTAATTACATGACTTTTTTATTACGATGCATTAGAATTGTATTTTTTAAAGCTATATCATAAAAATAACCATAAAATATAATTACAAGTTTTTTTTAAATATACAATTCTTCTTTTAAAGCTATAACATAAAAATAGCTATAAATTTTAATTACAAGTTTTTTTTTAATATACAATTCTTCTTTTAAAGCTATATCATAAAAATAGCTTTAAATTTTAATTACAAGCTTTTTTAAATATACAATTCTAAATTAAAAAAAAATAATTAATTGGCACATTTGAATTATTGATTATTTTTTATACAATTTTAATCCTTAATAGTATTTTTTTTTCAATTTTTGTAATTTCTAATAATTATTAAATATTTTTACTGCAAATAAATCTCATCATTAAAATTTTATTAATATTCGTTGCATAATCCAGTGCAGCACTTTTTTTTTACACTCTCAACGATTCGTTGGCTTTGAACTTTCTTGGCCTTCTTTGTCATTAACATCATAATATGTCAATGACAAAGAAGACCAACAAGTTCAAAAGCAATGAATTCCAAGATTTATTAAACGAAAAATTATTAAATCAAACTTTCTTAAAACAATGCATTTCAAATGATTCTCTATAAAACATTGAAGAACCTAAGGAATAATAAAAAACGAATGCCTGAAAATATAAGATTAAACGGGAGTAATAGTGTTGTTAGCATTGTACCCACTTTATGAAAAAAAAAAAAAATAAATAAATAAATAAATAATAGAAAAATGGAAGACACACTTCCAAGAACTACTAAATCATGAATCAGATCGAAAGGAAGACTACATTATGGAAGATGAGACAGAAACAACGCAAGATGATTTAACAAAAAAAGAAGCATTAAAATGACTAAACAATGGGAAATGACCAGAGTTGTTAGATGCAATTTCCACAAAGAACTTTTAGACAGCTGCATATTTATTTATTTATTCATTTATTACCCAACAGATACAGTACATCCAAAAAAGGATAACATCAGTTTAATGCAGTGGAAAAGATCCAAAAGGAGGGAGAATGGTTACGTGTAACCTTTATTGCTAGAGCTTCGCTCTATTTGGTTTACCAGAGTATGTAGTGCTGTGTCTGCTGATCTACCCTTTGTGTATGCGTTCTGTGTGACTGATAGAAGGCTCAACTTCGCGTTTTTTTTTTCATTGCTTTTCAAAAAAAGAAAGAATTTTCTGTGACGTTTTGTGGCTGATGATGAAAAGTGATCATCTACTATAAACTCAATCACAGAAAATCCACGAGATATAAATTAGAAAACAATTTACTACACGGTCAGTTGATTTTTTAAAGTAAATCAGACTGAAAAATTAAATTAAATAAAAATGATTTGAAAATAATTAACAAATTATTTTCATATTTAGCTCTGTTACTTTTAACTTACGCTACGTGAGTACGTTAAACAATTGCATATTAAAATAACTACTTCCTGGGCAATTACCTCACCGGACATTGAATTGCATAATATACACTTGCTGTTGCATATCAATAAAATATTGCATCATGTAACAAATTTTTGATTCGAGAAAAATTCCCTGCAAAAACAATAAAAATAAATTTTATCAGTTTCAGTATAATTTACTTCTAAGCGACGTTTTTGTTAT
This sequence comes from Philonthus spinipes, assembly GCA_963082785.1. Classification (NCBI taxonomy): domain Eukaryota; kingdom Metazoa; phylum Arthropoda; class Insecta; order Coleoptera; family Staphylinidae; genus Philonthus; species Philonthus spinipes. Next base: position 22,900,938 of record OY720314.1, read on the forward strand.
TGATACAAAGTTAAAAAAGTGTTTTTGTTTTTTTAATAAATTAATAACAATTCTAAGTATGAATCTCTTATTCCAACACACACACTCTCGCGCAAACACTTGAAAACAATAAATAACTCCACTTGAACCATTCATTATTCATGACCGTATACCTTCAAAGCCAGTGTTTGTTTTAGTCAACACACAAGCCATATTTACTGTGAGTATTATTTATTACAATCCACGGATATTAATCCTTTTTTTCTTCTCCTCCTCCTTCCCCTTCTTCAATTCCTCCAAACAACTTTTCACACACGCTTCCCTTGCATCACACAAAACACACCTGTTATTAATAATACAAAAAAAGTGTATTCGCGCGGATTTCGTGATTTGATTTCGTTGTCGATAAATCGGGTTTATCTTATAAATTTTGTTTAATAATTATTTCGGCCTCGTGTTAAGTATGCATTTTTGTAAGAGAGAGAAATAAGGAAAGGTGATTTATTGGGATTTCGCGATTACAATGGTTTTCGGTTCTTTTTTTTTTCGATCCTCTTAATGGCTATTTATCTTTTTTAAATGATGGGATTACTAACAAATGAAACGCTTCCTCGTGTTTTCGGGATTTATGTGTTGTGGGTGCGTGCGGACCTTGGGTTTTGTAAATAATTTGTGAATTTATTCATTTCGCCAGCACTGATCTTTTTGTCGTCTTCAATTTGTCTTTCCAGCTGTACAATAGGTTTTGCCTAAACGCCCTGGCTGCGAGGACTACCGTGTTCTCGGGCATGGATGTCACCTAAGTCGGAATTGCAGGCCTACTCGTAGCACCCCTGTGTCCCTTTTCCTGCGTGCTTTTCGCGATTAAATGAGGAGTCAGGGGTGGGCCTTTGAGCCCGAGGGTGTCTATCCACACTTGGGTTGGCCTCCGGCAGGCAGTAGTTTGGTATGGCGTCGATACCATTACTAGATCGTAGAATTACGGTCTAGAGAGTGGTGCTTTATGGCGAAAGCTGGGCAAGCGTGGTTAACTTAATGTAAAATAGGTTTAGCTGGAGATTTATTCTATTGATGTCCACTTTTTAAGCGAAAAAAAAAAAAAAAAACTCGACTGCATCCCATTCTAATTCTTTTAGAAAATTATACAATTTAATTTTTCAAAGAGCTTCGGCTTTTGTGATTATAATGGATTGATTTTAATTACAGTTATTTCTTACAATAAAATTAAAGAAGGGAAAAAACCTGGCATTTATAAATAAAATTGTAAGTATTTTTTTCAGCTTTAAAATCAAATTTTATTGATCATTCCCAGTTTATTTTTTCTTGATATTATTAACCACAATACAAGATCCGTTCAGCCGGCATGATCAAGGCATTGAACATGGAACACTCTAGTCTGATGAGATTTTATTGAAGTCATATACTATTAAAGAGTTTAATTTGGAAAATATTCCTTCGAGAACTTGGACGAAACATGTTTCTCTACAGATCCGTCCAAAACTAAATTTTTCGCACTAAAACAATTAATGCTTTTGTAAAACCAAACATTACTGTTTTATTAGCAGCATCTGATTACCGTCGCTATTTTTTTTTTACATGCACCAGAAAATACTGTTTTTTTTCAACATTACTTCTGACGCAACGCAAAATGGATGGACGGAAACCATAATCTTTGAAAATTATTTTACAAAATGTTTTTTGCCATCCATAGAACAGCTCTAGCTGAAAGATAAGCTAGAATGTACAATAAAATACCTGATTTCGAGGTTGTCGTAAATATTTTACAAAAATTTTGTCTATAACCCAGTGACTTAAATATTCCGTCTGTCTCTCATCCTTTATTGTCTTATTATTAAGAATTATTCTGCGTTTTGAATCTTATTATTTAATGATTTAATTCTGTAGCTATGCAATAACTGAACGCGTAGTTTAGTTTCAAATATTTTTCAACATGTATTTCAGTAATTTCTGCTCGTTTTTTTTTTTTTGTTGGTTGGCATTGACGACTTATTATAATTAAATCATCCAGATCGGTATGTTTTATTGATAACGGTCACCCAATACATATGAGCATCAGTTTAAAAGAGCAAATGATGCAATCGCAAGTTATCATACTAAACTCTCCTTCTTCCCGAAATATCTAACAAGATGTAATGAATAATTATCCAAAAAGAAATTTATATAGTTTTACATAGTAACTACATTGTGGCTATATTGATTTTAGATGGTAAAACTATATAGTGTTTCTATATAGTTCTAACATAGAATATATATAGTAATATTTTATTTGAACATTGTAACATAGTAAAAACGTTGTGAATTGATAGTTTTTCCTATATTTAAGTAGTTTTACAATATAGTGACAACTTATAATAATTATATAAAATTACAATGGTAGAGCTATATATTTTTAATATATAGATTAAATATCGCTTCAACGTAGATTAAATGTAATCATTAATAGTTTTACTATATAGCCACTACATATAAATATTGCATGGTATGTATACAGAGAGTTTTATATAACACCGAACATACTAGAATGTACTCAATGTAAATTTTCCTATGTTCGATTTGTTCAGGAACGCATCAAAGCATTGGGTGCGATGTAATTGGCTACGATTTCTAATGTCAACTATTATGTCAAGTACAAACATGTATAATTATGAATACTTAACCGCAATGCATACCATAAAAATCTTATTCTCCTTTGTATACATTAAAAGATGTCCAACTCATCGTCTACTTCTGCTTTCAGCGCCAGAACAGTAAACATCACTTGCTTGCGATAACTTACAAGTGTAAGTCATTTTTGACGTGGAAGGGTGTGGTTTTGGTTGACTATATTATTTTTAGAAATAGTAGCCAATCACATCGCACTCAATGCTTTGATGCGTTCCTGAACAAATCGAACATAGGGAAATTTACTCTACGCAATTTTACTATATTATTTTTTCTAATAGATATTAGACAGTTAATGACACTACCACCATTCTTCCACACTAATATTTAAAAAATACTTATTGAGTTCAAGTTATTACAAATACTGTTTAAAAAATAATTATTATATGAAATAAATATGAATAAATTATTGATTTTTAATAATTTATTCATATTTATTTCATACAATATGAGCTACTAATGTCTAAATATTAAAACCATTAATTATAAATAATTAATATTTTAAATAATATTACTACATAGTCACTATTATTTATATAGTGACTATGTAGTAATACTATTTAAAATAATTATTTTTTACTTTGTAGTTTTTACTATGTAGTTCCTATATAACTTTGATACATCATTAATTCTCAATAGGTATAAATATTGAATCATATTATGTTATCACTGCATAGTACCCATATAGTATCTATGTTCACATCGCTATGTAGTAACTATATTGGAATATAGCGATTTCTATATAGTTACTATGTATAATTTCTTTCTGGGTACCTGTGCACAATATTTTTAATACGTTTGAATTTATAAAACGATTATTATATATATTTTCTATTGTATTATCTTTTGTATTATATTTTGTATTTTAAAATTATTATTAGTCTTTTACTTATAATGTAATTAATTTGAATTTAATTTAGTCTTTGTATCTGTAACTGGAATTTGTATTCTGTTGGGCGAATAAAGGAAATTATTATTATTATTTAATGTAAAATATCTCAGCTCAAGCTAGTGTTATACTGCCTGAAGAAAAGTTCATTTCAATCCATACAGTTTAAAAAATTTCCTAACTATGTGGCAGGTTTGTAGAATCGTTGTTTATTATTATTATTATTATTATTATTATTATTATTATTATTTATTTATTTATTTCTCAATTTATACACTGGTTTCTTTTTTTAAGAAGTAACGGTATTATTACAAGTTTTAATTCTTAATTATTGCAAAAATCTTCTCTTCTGTAGATAGTGTTGCAAGAATAGTGGCCTTTTGTATTGTGTTGTGTATTTGATCGGGTAAATTTAATAGTTTTAAATTTTGGTGAAATGATTTCGGTGTAATACCGGTTACCGAAATGATGAAAGGTACTATTATAACCTTCTCTTGTTTCCATATACGTTTATTTTCAAATGCAAGGGGTTGGTATCTGTCAATTTTTTATATTTTATTATTATTATTATAAATACAATGTTTCGCTATACCTGTACATTTTTTATTATTTAATATTGATTTTTTTCGTGCTCTTCTACTCCAATTTCAAAGGTCCTACCAGTCTGTCTTATATAGTTTACGAAATCAAGTGTTGTGAATGTGACGCTAGACATTCACAACACTTGATTTCGTAAACACCTTTACTTGTAAACCAGGATAATTTCACGACGCATAATTAAATTCAACAATACGAATCGTCGTATTGTTGAATTTAATTATGCGACCGTTAAATAATTAAACGTATTTATTCACTTACCCTTCACTTGATGTGCTGTAGAAATCCTCCATCCCCTCAGTATTTAATTCGCCACAAAACGTTTACCATTCACTGTAAACAATGAAACCTAATAAAAACAAAATGAATGCACAACAATGAAACAATCACAGAATCATGCGTATTCGCATGCGCCTGAAATCGGATGGACTGATTGCTTATAAAAAAAAATCCGGACGCTCGAGCACGAACAATTTTTTTTATCGATTATAATTGCTTTCGCAGATTTTAATCTGATAACACGTGCGATGGTTGTTTTTTTTTATCGTTTGTTATAATTATAAATTAAACTGAGGAAATAATTGATATTGATTTTATTTTTAATAAAATTCAAATTTAATAAAATTTAATATTGATTTTATTTTTAATTAAATTTATATATATACAGGGTGGCGCAAGATTACGATGAAGTCCAATATCTCAGTTATAAAGAAATATACAACAAAATGATACTTATATTATTAGTAGCTACTGTCAAAATTCACATTTTAAAATTAGTTTCATATATACAAGGTGTCCAATAATCACGTAACGTATCAAACATATGTTTTTTTTAAATGCGATGATATATTTTTTATGAAGATTTTCGATTCTACGTTTAAAAATAATCATTTTTTATATAAGATTTAATAGGTCAATTTTTCATAGTTTAAAAGTTATAAACAAATGAATGTTGAAATCGATAGATGTTTAGAGCCTAATATTTCAATAATGATAAATGAAATAAACATTCTGTCGACGCCATACAAATGCAAAAATACTTAATAATAAAAGAAATACTCTTTTTTTTTTCTCTCAAAACAATTTTTTATATACAATGTGAAGCAATACGCAAAATGATTTTTTTCTCTTTTTACTTAAATGGAACACCCTATATTTTTTATGCTATTTTAATAGAAAATTAATCACTCTTCATTTTTATATAACATATTAAATAGCTACCGTTTACCGTTTTTAAGATATTTAATCATAAATACAAATTTGGTATAGAATTTTTAATCAAAGTAGGCCGTGCAAGAACAACTAATTTATTTAGTTGTGAAAGTTACGCGAACACAAATATAAAATAATTTAGTGAAACGAATAATCAAGTGTATTAATTAAAATACATCATAATTCATACATATTTTTTTACCACGGGATAAATGAGAATTTAATAAAAAAAAAGTAAATAAATATTAAGCTGTAATCATTTTAATACACGATAATATTGAAAATACAACAATTTAAATAGGTATGTTCTTGGCTGTGCGCCAGGATCCAGGTACAACGAATCTTCTTATCTCAGGAATGCTTTCTCGGAGTGAGTCGTCGATCGTTTTTTTCTTCTTGATTTGCGATAATTGCGCTCTTGTATTTCGATTCAGTCGTCCGAAAACGCGCAGCGTTCAATATTCCGGTTTAATTTTTAACGTTAGAAATTATTAATAATTAAAAACGCGATTTATTTTTGTTTATGAGCAAGTGATAATTAGTGAGTGGTGGAGGTGAGTTGGTTTTCGATTCACCAGGAATGGGTTGGAAGTTATTTTTTCTATTAAGGTATGTTAATATTAATAATTTATTTTTAAACAGATTTTACGATTCCTATTATTATCATCAATTTATTCTCCAAAATTGCATTTATCAATAAATTACTTTCGCAATAAACAAATGCGATTTTCGCAAAACTAAAGTAGGTATACATTAATTCTAAATTCATTAATGAAGATTTGCTATTTTGTTTTGCGATTCCTATTCTTTTAAATCGTCCACATCGCAAAAATCATGTTTAACAATAAATTAATTTTGCAACAAAGAAAACATTTTTTTCGTAAATTTTTAATCATTTTTATCACTTAACCCGCGGTGAAATATTTTTGAATAATCTTTGAAATTTTCCAAAAAACTAACACCTGTTTTTTTCTTACAAAATGTTATAATAAATGGAAGATGTGCCGTCCCTTGCTCGAATACGCTTCTATCCTATTCCAATTAGTTGTGAAAGTTACGCTTAATATTATAATTAGTAAGTAAAGTACATTTTACGATATATTTTGTAATACTGGTGCAGTTAAACATACTTCTTCAATAAATGATTAATTTAATTGTTAAAAACTAACGACAACTATATTTTTTGGTTATTATTCGAAAAATATTTAAAATATTCCTATATGCTTCTTTAATTGATTTATTTAAACAATTCATGTTGACTGAAAAACCGAAAATAGATACTAAGTGAAATAATAAAATATTTATATCATTATATTTTGTTAACATTTTTATGTATTTATTTCACACATTCACATTTTTTTTTAATTCAATAGCATTCAAACATTTTACATTTTTTTCTTAAAAAATATGTCCCAATAACCATAATAATTCGCTAAATAATCGTTGAGCAACTATTTTGTTTATATTTTGCATGCGCCTTTAAATATCGATTGTCATTTGAATATCCTTTTAGGTTAGGGAGTAAGTATGTTATTAAATACCAGAAAATGATTATTAATTGCATTTGTTTTAATTATAGCCTACTTAAATTATAGATTATAAGCGAAACTTATAATTTTGTACTTTGAATTGAAATTGTTAAAAAATGGTAACAGATAGGGGTATAGTTTATTATACAAAAATTAAAGAGCAATCAATTTTCTATCGAAATAGTGTAAAAAATATAGGGTGTTCCATTTAAGTGAAAAAAGAAAAAAATCATTTTGTGTATTGTTTCACCATGTACACAACATTTGCTTTATGGTAACAAACGATTATTCCTTATATAATTAAGCATTTTTTCAATTAAATTGTGTTAACAGAAAGTTTACATCGTTTTTCATTTTTGAAAAATAAGGCCCCAATCTTCCATTTATTTCAACCTTAAATTGTTTATAACTTTTAAAATATTAAAAACTGACCTAATAAACCTTATGTCAAAAATGATTAATTTTAAGCGTATAATCTAAAATCGACATAAAAATGTAGAATTCCATTTTAAAAATCATATGTTTGATACGTAACGTGATTATTGGACACCCTGTATATATGAAACCAATTTTAAAATGTGAAGTTTTACAGTAGCTACAAATTATGTCAGTAATATCTTTCTGTAAATTTCTAAATAACTGAGGTATTGGACTTCATCGGAATCTTGCGCCACCCTGTATATATATATATATATATTCAATGACCCCTTTCTACTCACATGGGTGTAGGGTATCTTTCTAAACTAGTTCTCTATAAATTGTTTCCATATTTTCCTGTCTCGGGCCATTCTAGTTGCCTCTCTTCTTGTTATACTTCTTTTCTGTAAAGCCTCACTGAAATTTAAATTTAATAAAATTTAATATTGATTTTATTTTTAATTAAATCAATACAACTTACAATAAAATACAGTCTTATTGTAAATCGTGTTGATTTTTTCAAAAATATATAAAGGGTAATTAGAATTTTCAGAGGCATGTTTAATATTTCAACAGCTTCATGAGATATAACTGAATCTTAAGTTAAATTATTTCATACTGTAAAATGAATGAACCGCCATTCTTGAAGATTATCATATCTTTTCTGAGCACAATTTTTATAAATTCAAACACGAAACGGTATTGATAAATAAAGCTCTATAACCTTTCTTCACACTTTATTTGTTTTACCATGACCATTATCAATGGATTTAATACTAAATACCAAACAGAAATATAACGTAATTAATGGTTTTAATATTTAGGCATTGGTAGTTCATATTGTATGAAATAAATATGAATATAATATTAAAAATTAACCAATTTAAAGTTATTCAATCTAATCAGTGTTTTATTGGTTGATTTTTAATATTATATTCATATGTATTTCAGAAATATAACATGTTATATAGACAGGCGGATTATAATGGGAGTAAAAATACGTAAAAAAAAACGTGAATTAAGAATGGGCGAAAGGGATGAGGGTGGCGGTACAAGTCAATTGTGGAGAAATGTACTTGTTATTATTTTCATTATTAATTATCACAAGCTGGGCCCGAAAAACAAAACTCCACCCACGCTTTCTTTACTTACATGAAATTAGTTAAATTATTTCTTCTTCCGCAAGCACGGGCAGATCTCACAACGCCGATTGTATCCAACACATCCTTTTACAGCCCTGTTCACTCTCATTAATATTAAATAATAAATAATTTTTAAGAAATTAAAATGTATTATTTCTTCTTGTACGTTAATCAACGCGAATGTTTCGATTGTTCAAATAAAACATTGCAACCCACGAGCTCCGGGTAAACAAACACTCGCCGAACGCGATGCGCGAATTTCGTATCACAAACGCGCGGTTGTCGGTTGTCGAAAATTACCGTTTCTATTAAAGTAATCATAAAAGTCAAAATTCTTAATAATATACAGAAATTATTTTAAAAATATACGGATTTCCAATTAATAATTTTTACCAATTATGTAAACCAGTATGTTCTTTTTAATGAAAATATTTTCAAAATTAAAAAAAATCTCAGAAACAGTTAGGCATGAGATGCTTTTTTGTTATAAAATCGGTCCGATGCCACTTGGGTAACAGTTCGTCATACATTTACTTGTAAACAACAAAACCAATAATAAAAAAAATAATAATATGTAGAATTCAAATCTATTATAAAAAATATAGGGAAATAAGGAAATTAAATAAAATAAAACAAAGATGGTGGAAAGACCACTGGTCGATGGCCAATTGGCAAACTCTTACAGCATGTATTGTAATAGTAGTAAATATCTTTATTCAAAGGACTTTTACATTATATTAAGTACAGTATTGTATAGTATAATACGGTATATAATTTGAGGTTGTCCTTTCATAGGCTATCGACTGTATTGTAATATTTTATATTATATGTAGGTGTTGTGGTACGTTTGCCAATAAAGATTATGTATATATATATATATATAACAAAGATGATTCACACATTTGTAGTTATTTGTCGTTTTCTATTATAAAATATTTTCAACTCAAACCGTTCCAATGCAAAGTAGTACTAGTATGCAACAAACACGTATCTATTGTATAATCCAATGTCCGGCAAATAGGATGTTCGTAGTTGTATTATGTGCAAAATATACTTAGAATTACTATTAAATTAAATTGCATACAATGCAAAACCGATATAATGTAATCAAAATTGTGTTTTCCACACAATCCAATTTAACACAAATTTCAATTTTCAGTAGCGATTACTCAAATTTTCATAAATCATTCTCATTACACAACAAATTCCATCGTCCGTTACGTACGCATTTTCGTATTCAATCCCAATGGCAAATTATCGTCGGATTTATTCTCAGTGCAAATCTAAGATTTTCATCGCAAACATTAATCAAAAAAACAGTCGAGTCGTGTCGCGGCGTTTTCGTTCTCCGATGACGGGTGCAATATTGGCAATCAGCATCCCTACAATCATTCCGATCTGGAAATCGTGACCGTCCCGCGCCCGTTGACAGTGAGCAATTTATCTCCGCGGTTATCGTAAATAGTTGTCTCTTAGTTTTACATTAATTCCGTGACGATAGATCGAGGGATCGAAACACGGATCCGTTTATGGACAACGATTTAAGGACGCATAATAATAATAAATATTTATTGTCCTGCAGGAAACACATCCTAATAACAAGACAATATTGTTAAAAATTATGTAAATTAATTTTAAAGATACAAAAATTAAATAATAATAAATTTGCATAGAAGCTTAGAATTACTAAACCTGCCAAAGTATACTTACATAGAATTACAAAAGGCAGTAATACTCAACACTTGTCGCATAGTTAGGAAGTTCTTCGGGGATGACAAAACAACACCACACCAACAGTCACACATAATGTCAACTGAATCAAACACAATACAATATCTAATTATATATCTAATTGACTATCGGCCAATGGTCTTTCCGCCTTCAATATTATATTATTTTTTATTAAAATTGTTGTTTTCTATTTCCTAGGTGTCCCTCATGCGAATTTCCGTATTCTCTTGATCCAACATTTTTGCTTTTATGGTGTTTGTTTCTGTTCACCTCTGAAAGAATCCCCTCTCCTTGATCATCCTGCGCGCGACACGTTACAATTTCATGAATCATTTTCTATTTTTTTTACAATTTCATGATTTTTTTTTTAATTTAATAAAACAAAAATAACGGGCTGAATATATTTTTTTTATTACAGATTAAATATAAAATTCCGTAAATTTAATCCCCGCTTTAAATTCAAGCCTTGTTTCAATCATCCATTTCCTCATACAAGCTTCCATAAACCGCGCAATTAACTCACACTAATTCCGATAAACAACAAAAAAAAAATAAACACACGTTTTACGTTATGCAAAATACGGCGATTCGAATGCAGCGCGCGAGAACGGAAGAACACACTTGTTTCCATATGCAAATATGCAAAAACACCATTGCCAAATATCGTAAAGGACACTTTGGATGCGTTCGCTTCGCGCCATTAGAAAACGCCGTTTTTGAAATAATCGAGATGGTTATGCTGTGCGAGGGAAGAATAAATGTCTCGATACTGCGGTGATATATGATACGGTTGGAGGTGTTAACGCTCATGGGATATTTTATAGATTCGCTTCGGTTTTTCGCTGGAAATGCCAAGTAATTTATGGAAAAGTGAGGAAATTTATAGGTTTATAAATGTATATGTGTGTGTAAAGTTTAAAGTTGTTGGTGTAAATAATTTGTGTCGATTTTAATCAATGCATGCTTCTTGAATTATTTTCATATTTATTTTTTGTTAGCCATGAATAAGTAATATGGTCATTTGGGCGAATCATGCTAATAATTCTAATTGTCCATCTGGGAAAATAAAAAAATATTAAAAATAATAATAACCAGAAACAATTGACCATATATGAGGAAGCAAAATGCTAGCAAGAACAGATTATACCGACCGCCACAACACTGCAGTAAAAGTCATAGCCATAGCTCTAAAATATAACCTCATTAAATAAAATGTTTAATATATTTGAATAACTGTGACCAGGTGAATGAATACTCTTTTCTATTTATAACCTCATTGATGAGCAGGTACCAGAACTCCGTCCGTAGCTGGATTTCCCCTTCCACAGAATGTTTGCTTTAGCAATTATGAAAGACATCAAATCGAAAGATTTATGACTCTTTCGATTTAGTTTCTCTTCTAATTCAACAAATTTCAAAATAATAAAGTCAATTAAACAGAAATCAGCTGAAAATTCATTAGTTTTTACAAAAGCTAACAAATCTAACACAACTGTGATATTAACAAAATAATTATATATTCAAAAAGTGAATAATTTCATTAATCAGGAAAATATAATTATTTTTAGAAAAGATCCAACAATTAAATATCAAGGACAAATTAAACAATTTCTATAAAAAAATTCAATTTTTAATAAAAATGATAAATTTAATATAATAACCAAAAATCCTATTGCTCCAAAACTTTACGGTTTAATTAAAACACAAAACAAACCTACCAATCAGACCTGTTCAATTCAATTTATTTATTTACGGTAAATCACCTTTATACAGAATAATAACAATAATCAAAATGTTGTTTCGTATATAAATTCACCTTGCAGAAACTTAGCTATAAAAATATCATATATTTAAATTCTTTTGAAAATGGGCTAATAACCCGAAACTAGTCGAGAATTTAAAGTTATTCAATCTAATCAGTGTTTTATCGGTTGATTTTTAATAATTTATTCATTTTTATTTCATTTATTAAATAAGTGAGAACAAGTGAAAAAATATTTCTATGTGTATGAAAGATTGTACAATTATGTCAAATAAAGATTATTTTTTAAATCTATTCAGTCTCCTTTTCGATTCATTACAAGATCGTGTGGAAACTATAATTAGCCACTCTCAACTCCACGCTCAACAGAAAAAATAATTAGTTTATATAAATCGAGCGGATTCGCGCTAGCCTCACTCCCAACATTTATTATTAATAATTATTCTTTTCCACGTCTAGCGATTATCCTAAGCGAAATTTATTGCAAATGAGAAATTGTTGCGATAACGAGTTTTTAATTTTACCTAATAAATTACGCCGTGATTAAAATTAGGCTCGTAATTAATAACCATTTACGCGGGGTATAATTAAATCTAATTGATTTTTGTTATTCGATGCATACGAATATCCCAACTGTAATTACACGTAATGGCTAACTTCTGCAATTACTTGCCTTTTTTTCTCGAGCGAGGCAATGCATCCAGTAATTACGAGGTGGGCTCTTCGTTTATTAATTACGGGAGTAGAATGGCAAAAGGTTTAACATGTGTGATGAATGAAAAATTAAAGCGATAATTATGCACTATATGTAAATAAAATAATGTTGTGTTTTTTTTAAGTGTCACATTTTTTCTCGTAGAAATATTCCTATAATTGTTTAGCCAACATAGTGGAAACATCAGGGAGGTGATTAATTCACAATAAACAACTTAAATAACGCTTTTTTTTTCAAAATAGTGCATTCAACATGAAAAAGCCTCAACTAGCGTGTATTGGAACAATTTGGGGAGCTTTCTGGAATAAAAGTTTAAACATCGCTTGACTATAATTTTATTTATTTATTTAGTCTTATATAACATCGTTATATGTTCCTCTCTACTTCTCAGCATGAGGTGTTGGCTATAATTACCAAACTTAATAGGAAACAAAAAAAACAGGAGTATACAGGAAGAAAAACATTTAGGGACGTACACAAATTCCTTGAGATTTATGTCCAATCAAATAATCATTCTTATAAATTTACCGTCTGTTATTTTTAGTTTTTTGAAGCTTTTACTCGATGAAACTCGATAATACATTATGGACCTATAATTGTACCTATATTCATTTATTGTTTTATTTTCAAATAGTGTATTGTAGAGTTTCCATACTCGATTGCGGTGAATTTATACATTTTAATTTTTCCCCGGGTAGCATTATTTTGTTATTATTTATTGTAATGTGAGATGTAACATTCTTTGTTGATTTTACTTGGTGAAATATAAATAAATAAAAATAACATTAAAAAAATATATCTAAGAAAACATACGGCGTCACACTAATGAACAAAATGAGAAGTGAATTAATTAGGGAAAAACTAGAAGTATGAGTAACAAGGAATGCATGAAAGAAATACAAAGGGGATATAGAATGGACAAAAATGTACAAGAGAAGAATGGGAAGCAAAAACATAAGTAAAAAAAGGAAGATTGAGAAAGAAATGGGAAGCAGCAATAGACGAGATTCTAGTGAAGAGAAGCATCACAAGACAAGAAGCTTCAAGAATATCAAAAGACCGAAAGATTCCTTCTAGGTTTTTTTGTTCATTTGATATTTTGAGTGAAAGAATGAAAAAAAAAAAAAAAATAGATAAAACCGTATACCCATATGAGTAGAAAGGGTCACTGAATATATATCGCGTTACGCATTTATGAAAATATTATAAAGAATTATTTTTAGAATTAAAAAAAATAGGGCTTGTATAGCTTTCTATATAGTTGATTGGGGTATTCCAAGTTATCTATTAGACTTACTTGGACTGCGAACAAAAGTTTCTTTGGATATACCCTTATTTTTACCGACCGCTATAATCATTACTTGATCTTCGGCAATGAGTCTGAACTTCCTGAAGGAACTTTAGGTTTGATTTATTGCATTGTCTTCCTTCTATTGCTGTATGTGTTAAGGTATTTGCATTGATTGTGTTAGTGTTTTTTTTTCTTCTTTCGTTTCTTTTGTATTTTTGCTGATTGCAGGTAATTCTAAATATTTTGTTTAATATTATTTAATGATATTTCCGGGGCATATTTAATTGCTTTTTATCATTCTGCACTTTATTCACTTCTGTTTTTTTATTTCAAAATTGTGGTGTTGATATTTAGAAATTATTTTTTTAGGGAATAAATGTTAAACTATTTTCATATTTATTATCCTTTTCCATGTTTTATTAAAGAACAAAATGAAAAAAAGCAACGAATTGTGAATAATCGACTGCAAACAACAGGGAAATAACGAAACAAAATATCAACAATCAACTACAAAGTACAACGAATTTTCATTCATTCATGCCAGAAAAATGGAAAAAATCAACACTGAAGACAAACCTCGAAAGAGAAAATCGTTTTTTTTTTCATTTATATAGCATTTCATTTGTTGTTATTTCCAGTCGAATGAAGAAAATCATCACTGAAAAACAAAATGTGAGTCAAACGCATTGAACCAATTAAAGTATGTTGTATTACAGGCGCCTAAATTGTGTGAAATAATTCATCGAAAATGTTTAAAAATGAAGACAAAGTCGAATTTCTCATAGAAAAATGTTTACTGATAAAAAAAGCTCTCTGTATATGAAAATAAAACAACAATTGTTTAATCATAATAAATGAAAGACGATACAAGCGCCATCTTCGCCTAATTTCATTTCATGTGGAATTGTTTAAACAGTTGTTTAAGTTTCACAAACATTTGATTGAAGATATACTGCTACAATTGTTTCTCCAACACACCTGTCCGCTATTATTCCCATATCACGAAATTAAACATCTCTCCGTTTATGCGAAACCCACTCGGAACGAGTCAATCATCCGACTATAAAGACATCAGACGTGATCTATGAATTCACACGTGTAAATATAGAATGCCCGCTCGGGGGTACCGCTGAGCCGAAAAGGAAAAATATATAATGAAGTAGTAAATAATGTAATAAGCAATCCTCGCGCGTTTGCTCTTTGCTCCGTGAAATATCGCCGATCCGAGTGCGTTTTACTTTCTGAGGGGCTAATCGTGCGGCCCGGAGCCGCCGCTTATGCTAATTCCTATATAAATATTTCTTCTTATACGCGGCGAGGAAATTTCCATACGTGTTTATTAACTGCGGCTTGGGTGGAAAAAGAGGAAGGGATCGGCAGTTGGAATTTGACGGTGTTTAAATAATAAGAATAGCTAACTAGCAACACAGGACTTATTCATTCAACATATACAGAGAGCTTTTTTTATCAGTATACGGGAAATTTGACTTTTTCTTCATTTGTATACATTTTCAATTAAATTATTGACACAATTTGAAGTTTAGTGTTTAACATGTATGTTTAGTTGCTTATAACACAACATACATTAATCGGTTCAATGCGTTTGATTCGCATTGATTATCGGTACCCACAGGACAAATGTTTACTGATAATAAAAGCTCTTTGTATACGTTGAGTAATAGAAAAAAAAGGATTTATTCACTTGGTCACGGTATTGTACTTTTAAGTGTTTTGATGAATGTTTAAGTATAATGTTTAACATCTAACCTGCTTCCATCTCCTCATGTTTTAAGAAGGGGATGTTATAGTATCAATTAGTTATTCAATAGTTCAAGTCTTAATAATCATTTTCGCTGTTATGTATTTTTATTTGTTGTAATATTAGCATTATTTACTCATCATTATTTCCGGCAGCGAATTGCCATCCGCTCTGAGCGATGCAATGTTCTCAGTTATTTCCTCATCAGCCTCCCCAGAGTTAGGAACATTCGTAGCCGTCAAGGCCCTTCGGATGACTATCAATAAGCCGAAGTACAGCTTCTTCTTTTTATTCACCTTCCTCCCAAGAAAGTTTATCCTAAGGATGCCTGTCAATAAGCCGAAGTGTAGCTTCTACTTTTTTATTGGGGGAAGTCAATAAAAAAAGTAGATACAAAAGAATTTCTCCATCATAAAGGTACATCTTAGAGTCTGTTTTTTTATATATATATATCATTTTCTGTACAAATAAATAAATAAGTGCTCAAGTTGTTATGAATCGATATTCTAGTCGCCTCTTATTGATCCCGCGTTAGATGTTTCAGATCATTGATTTAAATGATCTAACGGAAACCCGGTATTCTCCAGGGTTCCGATAGAACTTTCAGATAAATGATCTGAAGCTACTTTTTATTCCCCGAGAGATTTTCTCCATGGCTATGACTCCAATCATGTTCCGATGGAAGGTCGTAGCATTTTACTCTCAGGAATCTTCTCTTTGTGGGTACATTCCTGAAATTTTGGCGAGGCTTGTGCTTTCATCGTAATATCAATGCTTTGGAGAATCGGAGCTTTAATGTATTCGGTTTCCTCTGAAACTAAGGAATCCTATCGTTATAATAGCAATTAGTGAAACAAATCAAGTGTATTTTTCAAACTATTAATATTGTGATCATGTTTCATCAAGTGATTAATGAGAACCAAATCAAAAATTTATAGTTATATCCGTTACATATCACTGAATGTCCCCTTTGGCGTGAGCGCTTCTTCCCTTCTTTGTGTTTTTATTTTTTTTTTGTTCTCTTGTAGAATCCAAGGGGTTGTTTTTTGTAAATAAAAACGTTTTTTTTAAGTTTCACAAAAATTGTATTTTAGAGATACTGCTGTAATTGTTTCTCCAACACAGTGGCATCATCAGGGAGCTGATTATTGGTTAAAACAATATTTAAGAAGACAGTCTTAATTGTTATGCTTGTAAGAAGAAGAGTATCTATTTGCAGGCAAAACAAAAACGATCATAATAAAGCTTCGTTTTTTTTTTTCAAAATTTCGTTGCATATAAATTATTCTCACAATTATTCTTGACAACTCCAGTAGCTCCGCTGGCGTAATGATTTTTAACAATGACAAGCTACTCTTGCTTAAGCAATTATTCTTCACTGCTGAGTCTCCTGTGGCCACACTTTTTTGCAAGAATTTACTACTTAGTAAGGACATACTAGTCGAACTTTGTTCTCACAACATTTCTTATTAAAGAGTTCGTTCTCACAATAATTATTAAGAAGGATATACTACTCGAGCTTCACTCTTGCAATGTTTTATTGGAAGGATACTCTACTCGCACTTACTCTTAGCAATGACATACTACTCGATTTTAGAAAATTTCTTACCACAGAAATACTATTTGAGTTTCGCTCTCACAATAATTAATAAGAAGGACATACTACTCGAGCTTCACTCTTGCAATGTTTTATAGGAAGGATACTCTACTAGCACTTACTCTTAGCAATGACATACTACTCGATTTTAGAAAATTTCTTACCACAGAAATACTATTTGAGTTTCGCTCTCACAATAATTAATAAGAAGGACATACTACTCGAGCTTCACTCTTGCAATGTTTTATAGGAAGGATACTCTACTAGCACTTACTCTTAGCAATGACATACTACTCGATTTTAGAAAATTTCTTACCACAGAAATACTATTTGAGTTTCGCTCTCACAATAATTAATAAGAAGGACATACTACTCGAGCTTCGCTCTCGCAATTTTGTATAGGAAGAATACTCTACTCGCACTTACTCTTAGCAATGACATACTACTCGATTTTAGAACATTTCTTATCACAGACTCGAATAGTATATTCGAGTTTCGCTCTCACAATAATTATTAAGAAGGACATACTTCTCAAGCTTCACTCTCGCAATGTTTTATAAGAAGGATACTCTACTCGCACTTACTCTTAGCAATGACATACTACGCGATTTTAGAAAATTTCTTATCAAAGAAATACTATTCGAGTTTCGCTCTTACCATGATTCTTAGCAAGGACATACTACTCGAGCTTCGCTGTAATTTTTTTTTTGTAAAGTCAATTATTACGAGGCGAAGCTTGAGTAGTATGTCTTTACTAAGGAAAAAATACAAGAGCGAAGCGTGAGTACCATGTAATTATTGAGGAAAAATGCGGGAGCGAAGCTCAAGTAGTATGTTTTTGTTGAGGAATAATACAAGAGTCTTTATTGAGGGGAAAAATGGGAGAGCGAAGCTTGAATAATATATATATATATATATAACATCTTTATTTCTGCAGACAATTTTATATACAATAAATTAACAATATAATTCTTATAATATGTTACACATTGTCCTTAGAAAACGGCTATCGACCGTCGGTCTTTCTGCCTAGAATAATATATTTTTACAAAGAAAAAAAGGCGAGAGCTCGACTAGTATGTTCTTGCTTAATAGCAAATCCTTGCAAAATTAAAAAAGTTCAAGTATTAACTGGAGCTATTCCCCGGCAAGTTTTCTTAATTATAGCTTGAGCTTCTGTATATACTAATTTGTCTAGGCCATTAACCAGAGTTAAGTCTTTCTTCCCTATATTAAATAAAAATGATTTGAAAATAATTAATAAATTATTTCCACATTTATTGGAAATTTATTTTATTGATATACAACAGCAAGTCTACATTATGTAATTCAATATCCGGCGTGGGAATTTGCCCGGGAAGTAGTTGTTTTAATGTGCATTTGTTTAAAGTACTTACGTAACGTAAGTCAAAATGTCACAGAGCTAAATGTGGAAATATTTTATTAATTATTTTCAAATCATTATTATTTAATATATTTGAATAACTGTGACCAAGTGAATAAATACTGTTTTCTATTTATGCTTCTACACTATTTGATTTATTTTTTTAAATACATAAAATCGCTGCTAATATAATTCCAACACAAACTCCGTGATTTTTTCCCCAACCTTTAAACTTTCTAATCGAAAAATTTCAAGTCTATAAAATTATCTCAATAACTCACGAAAAAATAACTCAATTTCCCCGTCTGGCGTGAAACACATATCAATCGTCTGCGGCCGTTCAAGTATAACTTTAAAAGTGTCTACTGGCGGGGACTCTTTCACCTGTTCGAGACCTCTGACCCCGCGGCCCGATGCCGGAAGAACGAGAGTGAGAGAGGCCGCGGGATTTATAAAGCCGCGCTTGATTTCCATAAATTTCCAGAGAGGCGGAATACATTTCGACGCCTTTTGTCAACGGACAAATTTAATCAGAAAATGTCCACACACAGAAAAAAACATATTTATTTCGTGGGTTTCACGCATATCTGAAATAACGATGAAAAATATCGTGGGCTTTTCAGATATGCTCCTCGAATATTTCATAATGCTCGTTTCTGTTTCGTGTGTGTGTGTGTGTGTTTTTTGTTGTGGTGCAGTTGTAATATTCGAGATGTGAAAGTTGAAGATGGCATAATTTATAGTTGTTACAAAAAAAAGTGAATATCAATAATTACAATTTCGTAATATTTATTATAAACTGGTTATAAAATATACATTTTATTATTAATATATTTTATAACTATTTAATAATAAAAAATCATTCAATTTGCGAAATTAAATTTATCATGCAAAAAAAAAAATCGAAATATTGCTCCAGATTAATTTAAAAATTCCATGCAAGAAAACTAATATTCAAAATATGTCTAATATTTTGCTATATCATTATAATTTTAAAAATAAAGAATTTTAATCTGATAAAAGACCAATAAGACCAATAAGTAAGTTGATTAAACGAAACATGCTCTCAATGAAATGAGCACACTCGAAATTAACAAGGTGGCTGGGTTAAGTAGCACAGTCATCTTGTTAATTACACTTTAACTATCCTTATCAATAGAAAATGGTATTTATTATAATTTATTAATTATTTTCAAATCATTTTTTTTTTTAATTTGACAATCTTTATTATTTCTGCTTTTCCATAAATCCTTAATAAATAAATTATTAATAGTTTTAATATTCAAATATTGGTATTTCATATTGTATAAAGTAAATATGAATAGATTATTAAAAATCAACCAATAAAACACAGATTAGAATGAATAATTGTAAATTCTCGACTAGTTTCTGGTTATTAGCCCATTTTAAAGAGAATTTAAAATTTATTTTATTTGTTATATTTATTTTATAAAATGAATTATAGGTGAACTAGACGATCGATTTCAAACCAAAGCAATTCAATTTTCTGATCCCGTATTTCCAATTTGCATTTACATGATGAATTCATTCATCGAATTATGATGAACAAAAATAAGTTAATAGTTGTGACTTGGGTAAGTTAATTTAATCAAATTACACACTGAAAAATTTTCTTTTAGTGAAAAAAACTTTACATTGTTCAATTTTCATCACATAAGAATCAGAAAAAAGCCTACGAATATTTGTTTAAAATAAAATATTCTTAATAATAGAAAAGGGGGATTTATTCACTTGATCACAGTTATTTAAATACATTAAATAAGTATATATATATAATATATATATATATATATATATATATATATATATATATATATATATATTCAATGAACCTTTCCACCCATATGGGTGTAGGGTTAACATTAAATTAAAATAATTTGAAAATAATTAATAAATTATTTCCTCTTTCTAATAGCCAGTAGGCTTTATTTAACATAAGTTAAATTTATTAATTATTTTCAAATTCTTTTTATTTAGTGTAAAATATTTTTATTTCAACTGCGTTGCGTTATAATAATTCCCCACCGTTTCGCAATGATAAGCTCTCTTAAGTCCATAAATCACGACCGTGATACCATTCTAATGCGCCTATCAAGAAATATTATGCACCCATTAATGTTTTAATGGAATAATCCTGTCCCAAAATGAATCAGAACGAATAATAACCGAACGACGGCTCTCGGATTTCATTGTGTCCGGCCGTTATTGAAAACAACGGACTTTACCTTGTGTCAGTTTGGGCGTTTCTAAACTTTCCCTAAACTCAAATCAGAGATGGAATCGTGAATTCGATTATTTCAATTTATTTTGCATGCATTCATAGGTGAGTCAATGTATGAATTATTTGTTTTTAATAATAAAATAATAATTTAATTGATTTTTTAATTTATTTAAATAACTGTGACCAAGTGAATAAATCCTTTTTCTATTATTATAAAATTATAAAATGAAAAATCTAAAAAGTTATTAAAGAGGTATTATTAAATTTTTTAGATATACTAAGAGAAAAATGTTTGATGAATTTTTTTTTTCAAAATTTTGTAGGAATGTTAAAAAAAACGTTCTCTCAGAATAAACTAAAAATACCTTTTCAGCAGTTTTTGATATATTTTCAGTTTTATCCTTAAAGAGCATTAAATAATAATTAATTATTTCCAACAGTCCTTTTTAAGTTCCACAAAATATATTGCAGAGACATTGCTACAATTGTTTCGCCATCACAAATTATTAATTATTATCATCTCAATTTTATTTAATTTAATTAATCTACTAAACCCATATGGGTAGAAAGGGCCATTGAATATATATAATTAATCTACTGCCTGATGATGCCTTTGTGTTGGTGAAACAATTGTATCAATGTCTCTAAATTATATTTTCTGAAACTTAAAAAAAACTGTTACTTTGATTAAAAATGGTGTATTGTGGAGTTTCATCAGGTAAAAGCCCTAACCATGGATTATATAAATGATAAGTTGTCATATTTTTAAAACGTAGAAAATTATAGGAAATACCGTTTTGGTATAAAATAACAACATAGAAAACAAATATAAAAATATTATATTTTATAAAAATATAAAAAAGGGGCTGAAAGACCTCCGGTCGATAGCCAATTTATTTACAGAATATAATTCTAATTTTATATATTATTGTACATACATATACACATTTGAATAAGGATGGTTAGTTATAAAAAAGGACAGAATGACATGCGGTCGTTAGCCCAGGAAAGAAAGACCTTTATTTTAGTGTATATACTCAATGTATGTAAAAATGAAATTATTTGAATAAAGATATTTGTGTATATAAAAAAATCATGAACATAATATAATACAAATGTATACAGTGAATCGAAAGAAATCTCTCTCTTTTTTTCAGCAAAAAAAACAACAAATAATTAAATCTATGTACTGAAAAAAATTTCTTTATTATGTAATTCTTAATGTATGTGATTTAATGAATCAATTGCGTTATTAAAATTAATTTAAAACACACAATAAACACGGACTAAATCGTATTATGTTGCAACGGCCTCATAAATTTTATTAAAACCCATATTTATAACGCACTCAATTAGCATACAATAGAATGCACAATTTTCAACCCAAAGGAGAAATACATTTATAATAAACCACACAACCGCGCGGCGATTTCTTCCAGAAAGTTCATTGTTCCTACTTTTCCAAACAGCTACAGCGAAACAAAACAAAAAATGATTCCACAAGAAAGTTGGTGCATTGTTTTCGTACGTAGAAACACGAGTTCAATTTTTTTTAATTCTAAGATGGAAAACGTGGAAGCGTAGTTGTTTTGCGTTTAGCCAGTTGCAAAATGTATGCTTCGTTTTAATTTTTGTTAGGGCGCGTTTATAGTGGGGCACGATGGTTCCAGCTGCTTGCTAAATTATATCTAGAAAGAGGATAATTTTGAGTGCGTCGCATACGAAATGTTCTTCGATATTCTCATTTTGTTTATTGTCTCAATCAAGGTTGATGTTTCCACTTTTTGTTTTGTTGATTATAAAGGCTTTAATTGTTTTCACTGTGTAGCGAAAACACTTATCATCGTGCTACAAATAAAATGAAGTATACTTCTTTCTTCATTCGTATTTATAGCGTAACGAAAATGAAAGAAGAAACTGAAAAGATCACTCTAGAATATTCTACAGAGCAATAGTATAGCGTTGATCGTATCAACGCTGGCTTTCAGATATAGTGTTGTTCCATTATAAATAAAACATACGTTTTCTATTAAGCATGTACAATATTAATAGTTTGAAAAATACACTTGATTTGTTTCACTAATTGTTTTATTTCCTCCGACTAGTTTCGACTCACGTCCTTGAGAATGAAGTGAAACAAATCAAGTGTATTTTTCAAACTATTAATACTGTGATCATGTTTCATCAAGTGATTAATGAGAACCAAATCAAAGATTTATAAGCATGTACAGTTGAGCTAAGTTCTGCTTCACTATAAACGCAGCCTAATAAAGAAGGAAGCGTACATTTCCTTATCTTGTAGCTAGCTAATAGACGCTTTGTAAAATAAACAGCTTCCATTCCTGATTGTATAATATAGTTATTAATTTTTGTCAAATAACTGCAAGCCGGCTTTCGGTCCGGGTTATGTCATGCGGGCCCGAGGCGACCGACGCGAAACGAAACGGAAAGCTCGCGCATCTTGTGGATGGAATATTTAATTATTTTCTAAAAATACGCACGTGTCGGTTGATGAATATATTGGCTATTTCAAATACAAATAAAAAAAATAAAGAGCGACGAGGAAGGAATGTGTGTTTTATAACTGGAGGGGATTACAACTATACAACAATTCCCGTTTGTCGGAGCGTAAGATGGAGAGGATTGTCGTGTGAAATTCTGGAATTATTTATGACGATGATTGCATATTTATGTGCTAAAAATAAATGATATATTATACCTATTAAAAAAAAGACTTATACACAGAATATATCCGTATAATGATGTGAAATCATAATTTTGTAAATTTTTAACACCCCCAATAATTTTTATTTTAAAAATTCTATTTGTTTATCGTTACAACTAAAATGATTATTACGTCACGCTGGTATTCACGTAAGAATGCGAGAGTGTGAGATCGTGTGGGCGTACTTATTGGTCCATAAACATTAAGCTATCTGGATATACGTGTAAACCCATTTCAGATGCTATTGCTCAACGCTGACATCGAATCGCAGAAATTGATATCAGCACTTATCGGATTAACGGTGGATTTATCTACGGCCGTTTTCAATTATTTACACGAAATGAGTCTGTAAATCATGCATTTTATTGTGTGTTTAGAAAATTCAATGTCGCATCTGCGTAATGATTCTTTTTATATTTAAGATACGTTCTGCTTTAATATTGAATCCATTACGATTCCTCCTAATACAATACTATTGAGAAATTAACATTGTTATTATATACATAATCATTTTTATTGTGATCTCTACAGTTACATTAAATTTATTTTTTTATTTACAAGATTGACCAGTCTTTTATGAGTCCTTCATCTCGTATTCAAATTTTTATATATGATGATAAAACTTCATAAATAGTGTATGCAAGATGTTTGAATTAATTATTTTCAAATCATTTATTTTAATAAATGTGAATAAATACTCTTTTATTATTATTATTATTTTGAAAGGATGTTGAGATTTCTCGTAATACAGAGAAGGCTTAACAAATCCAGGGTGATTTTTTTTATCATTATTTTAATTTAATAAATATATACAATGGTAGTACATTTTGTATGAAATAAATATTAATAAATTATTAAAAATCAACCAATTAAACACAGATTAGATTTATTTAAAAAATAAATTTTAAATTCTCTTGAAATGGGCTAATAACCCGAAACTAGTCGAGAATTTAAAGTTATTCAATATAATCTGTGTTTTATTGGTTGATTTTTAATAATCTATTCATATTTATTTTATACAATATGAACCATCAAAATCTAACTATAAAACCATTAAATATATATATATATATATAATATTCTGGTTGATATATTATTTTATAAATCACGTAAATTATAAATTCTTCTAACGAAGAGAAAACAACGACGAGAGCCCAAGAGGGCAATAAATTAAAAGACAAATATAGTAAGTGCAAAATCGATGTGGGTTAATGAAAACAATAAGAATGGCCGTATATCATAAGAACAAGAGGAGGAGGCAGGACTAGAAAAGAGCGACCGAGGAGCGCGGACTTTTTCTCCGTCTCTCGACAACAACCTGTGTGAATCTTCATCCGAGAAAGCTACTTTCACCTTAGACACAACGCCGCGATAACCCACAACTCCTCAATTCCGTGCGGCAACGCTAACGATTATCGTCAGCGGTGAACGATTGATAACGGAGGAAATATTTTAATTGCCAACTTGGCTGCTTGGAATCGTTTCGCTAATACCCATAAAATGTTGTATTCTATTCGGTTTTACGTTGGAATCGTTTTGGCGATGGAGATAAAATCGCGCGCTCTCTATCGTTCTTTTGGCGATGGTTGTAAAATCGACGTTGCGGATAGGGAATTTGTTATGTGGTCCGGCTGTTTGGTATTCATGGTAATGCGGATGGTGGACGTGGGCGTTTATGCAAGACAGGTTGGGATTGTTAGTACCACTTTGCACTTGGCTATTGTTACACGCTCCAAACGTTTGTTTGTATGCATATTCAAATTAAATATATTTAAATTCGATTCTTTACACTAAACATTTTTCTGTAATGCAAATATGAAATCGAATAATATATTTATTTGTGCTAATCGCCGAATTGTTGTCAATTACATTAAAGTGAAGTAAGGAATAAAAATGTGTTCATTGCTATCAAATACTCCATCTAACTCAAACGTCACCAAAAGATGTTTGAGCCGTTTCGCAGACTCCCCATGGCGCACCAAAAATAGGTGGTGCAAAAATGGGAAGAGGACAGAAAACGTAAGGACTGGAACAATATCCCAGGTATGCGTCAATCAAAACGTCTGATAGTACTTAATCACAGCCCTAAGGTGCTCGAACTCACAAGGAACGAGCTGAGAACATTCACAACATTCACGGGACTCGTGACAAGGCACTGTCTATAGAAATAGAAATTGTAATGCATGGGCATGCTCAGAGTCGCAATTTGGACGAAAGAGGAAAACACTGGACCCCTGAAGAAGAGGCACTACTGTTTGCTGGTTGCTCTTGACGTTAAGATAAAGGCGTTCTTAACGTCAAGAGCAACCAACTCTATTCCATGGCGCAGGTAGCTAAAGTCAGGCTACTGCGTAAGTAGTCAGACGTGGTGGGCTCCTATCTAAACGAGAGGGACCTGACGTACGTCAATCAAGGCGGCAAGAAGAACATGGTGAATATGGGGTATCACAGGGATCGGTACTGGGGCCCTCTGGAAGTTACTGTATGATGAGATTCTGGGGCTCAAAGTACCGGGCTGTAGTGGTGAGGCATCACAGCATCAAGGGGTTAGTATCCGAGGCGACGAACCTCATCAACAGGAAGATGGTCTGCAACTCGCAGTAGAGAAGACCGCGGCCATGTGGTTGTTGATGTGAAGAGCAGGAAAAAATAAGAAATCTCGGTCGAGGGGTGTCGCAAGAAGCCTCAAATACCAGGGAGTTATTCTGGAGGTGAGTCCAAGATGCAGCACAAAGGTGAGAGCGGCAGCGGAAGCCGCTATCCGCACGGAAGCTGCAATCATCCAAATCCTGCCAAACGTGGGAAGCCCGGGGTAGGATAAAATGAGACTGCTCGCCACAGTAGTTGTCCTAGGCAGAGCCAATTTGGGGCGAGGCAAGAAAACCTGATCCGGAGGTCACAAAGAACAGATGCATTAAACACTTTGTACACTTTTCTTCACTTATTTATTCATTAACAGATGTACATTTCGATCACAATGTGATCATTATCAATGTTTTACAAAAAATAATCTTAAAAACTAAATAATATAAAGGTATGCGGATTACAAAGAGGTAGGTAGTGAAAGTTAACAAATGCGCAAGAGGATTACCTATATTAATGACAACATGGAAATACCGACAATTAAACAAATATATTGAGGAAAACCGACAAACAATTATTTTAATTATAGCAAGGGATTATCAAGAGGACTTAAGTCAAAATTAAGGAGATTATCTTTATTTCATGTGGATGGCTTCATACAGGTTTAATTGATAACTATTGGAGTATTTTAATAATTTCGCGTTGTTTAAGACGGTTTCCACAAAAGCAGCGGAGGTGCTGCGGCCATCTTAACTGAAGACCTAAGAGTGAGTGCCGTATACAGAGATATGGAAACTCTGGGAAAAGCAGCGGAGGTGCTTGCGGCCATCTTGACTGAAGACCTAAGAGTGAGTGCAGTATACAGGGATAATATGGAAACTCTGGGAAAAGCAGCGGAGGTGCTTGCGACCATCTTGACTGAAGACCTAAGAGTGAGTGCCGAATACAGGGATATGGAAACTCTGGGAAAAGCAGCGGAGGTATTTGCGGTCATCTTGACTGAAGACCTAAGAGTGAGTGCCGAATACAGGGATATGGAAACTCTGGGGAAAGCTGAAGCCAAGAAGCGCACCGAAGTCAGATCGCTCCAACGGTGGTAGGATGTACTGGACAAGGACGCTTATCCCATACATTGGCCGAGAGGAAGCACGGTGAAGTGACGAACCACTTGACCCAAATGTTGAGAGCCCTCAAAAAAGCTGCGGGTCTACCGTACCCTCGAGCGTGGATATCTAAAATGACCAAAGTTGGAATTGCAGGCCTTTCCGTGGCACCCCAGCGTCCCTATCTTAGAGAGGGCTAACTGCATGCGGCGAGATCGACTCAGCTTTGGTGCTTGTCGCCATTAAATGAGGAGTCGCGCTGGGCCGTTAAAAGCCCAAGGGTATCTATTCGCCCTTCCGGTCCACACTTGAGTTGGTTTCGATGCTATGACGTCGATACCATCACTAATAAGCGATGCTCAACTTGATCATAAACTGAAAGATAAAAGACTGGAGCAGGGTTTGATCTAGTAATATATCATGCTGCCTACATGACTCAAATGTTTTTACAGGACATGTGTGCTTCCAAAGGTAACTGCACCGGATCAGGAAGAGTAGCAGCACAATATGTGTGGAGCGGAAGATAACACGGCGAAGCATACGCTCTTTGAATGCGGCAGGTGGGAAGCAGAGAGACATGCCTTTGAAAACTGGACGAAAGAAATCTCTGGTGCTGGAGACGAAGGATTTTTTGGGAAGCAGTATGCCGCTTCTCTAGGAATGACCTGATTGCAAAAGACGCGAATAATAGAGCCTCCAGGGAATAAGACACCGCTCCGTACCCGAAGTAATGCCTGACGATGATTCCATGTGCGAATCAAGCGAAGA
This sequence comes from Philonthus spinipes, assembly GCA_963082785.1. Classification (NCBI taxonomy): domain Eukaryota; kingdom Metazoa; phylum Arthropoda; class Insecta; order Coleoptera; family Staphylinidae; genus Philonthus; species Philonthus spinipes. The sequence continues at coordinate 22,929,045 of OY720314.1, forward strand.
AGGGGGAAGGATTTTAGCCTTCACCTTACCAACCCGGTACTCCTCATCACTTCGAGCTAAAAGCGAGGAGGAGCATCTGATTAAACATAGTGCACTTGCAGAATGGATCTATTTTAAGCTGAATCCGCATTGAGGGCTATAAAGAATATTTTATATTGTGCAGTCCATTCATTTAATCAACCAAAAAAAAAAAAATCACGGAATAGTAAACCGCCACCGAGAACGTCCGATTGGCGTAATTCAGAAGCTTGATTTTATGTCGGAATTAATTACTTATTTTGCGCCGATCGCGCGCAATAAAGAAAATAACTTCCGGAATCATTAAGCCGCTTCACACACGCACAAAAAAGGCAGTAAAACTACGCCGATTATTATACAGGTCTATATATAGAGCATTAGCGTAATGCCATAATAAAGACATTTTTCCTAAGAGGAAATTGCGCTTAAATGGTGAGCATTTTGCGGTAAATTGCAGCAGCGAGTAGAGGTTTGATAATAACAACGAAAAATAAACCATCGAAACTGTGCGTTTGAAATTATTGTTAAATCGTTGCGTTTTAACAATAATACTCCATGTTTGAAATTATTGTTAAAACGCAACGATTTAACAATAATTTCAAACATAGAGTTTATATGGTTTGTTGTTATTTTCATAACAACGAAAAATAAACCTCTCACATGCAAAGATTAGGAGGGCAAAAACCATCTTGTTTGCTTTTTTGCAATCCTAGTATATTCCGTAATATTTCTTCTTTTTATTATTCTTCAACTCGTTTACTAGGGTTGATGAATACAAAAAAATAATTTTCTTCATCTTACGTGTTTTTAAAATAACATGAAATACTGTTGGTGTAGTTTTATTTTATTTTAGAGAATTATAATTTTGCAGTAAAAATCAATATTTATGATCTACAAATTAAAAAAAAACGAATTTTAAATTCCCCTTAATATAGACATAATTATATGATAATTATTTATTCTATATAAGTCCCCGAAGAAAATGAAACAAATCGCGATTAAATCACTGACGGAAATATCAAATTAGCCATTTAATATTTCGTTGGAATTATCGCACCGGGGCAACTAATTAATCATAAATCCTATTGAACGCGAGAACAATTTACAGTAATTTACCGGACAGGGCCTAATTAATGACACCGTATAATTGCCGGCGTTATTTATTAAACACTCTCGCGTATGTCCCTTTCGTTTCGCGCTGACAAAGAGAACCGCACCGAGCCGAATGTGGGACTTTTGCAATTATAATATTGTAATTGTTTCCGAAGTGAAACATTGCGGATAGACGAATAAACAAACTAATAACACGGCGGCGGCGGCGGACTCAAGCAGCGCGTGGGGTTCGTGTTAAATATTTGTTGTGACATGCCATTGTTACAACAGGATATCAGATTGTGAGTTGTTGAACCGAGATTTCATTGAATTCACAGACGAAATTAAATGATTAATTAATTGAACAACCCTTAACTAGCTGAGAATCTAAAATTATTATTACTTATATATTTTTTATGTACAGTTATTTATGTTATTATTAAAAACATCTTCCAAAGAAAATTATTCCTACTTAATACAGTTGTTTTTTTAATCTCTATAACGTCACTTTTTTTAAGAAAAATTCCCTATACTGTAATAATATGAAGGCTACTAAGAAGAAATTAATTATATTTTTTGCCGTTCATATATTTTTCACTTTTGTTTCTCATCCTAATTGAATTCCTAAAAATCTATAAACACAGCAATAAACGTCCACCTTTCTTCGCATACCCTAAAGCCAAACGCAATAACCATTGTAATCCGAAAGGAATTCAAATAAAATTATAAACCCGCTGAAAACACTCGGCTGCAGCGTTAATTAACTTTTTTGTATACTCTTTTTGTTTATTAACGCGATATAAAAAAAGGCGAAACAGCAATTTCCTTAAAATAAAACGCACGTCTCGGCGCGCCGAGTAAATCAAATCAACTTTCCATGAAGTTGTATCCATCGTAACTAATACGGAGATGTAAAACTCCGATTTTATGGCATAGATGACCTCCAGTTTATGCAGATATACGGACGCAAGACACAGCTTGGCTATTCCATTTTTTTTATTATTGAGATACTACCGCGGGATATCGGCGTAACACTAATTTCATCATTCCACGTATGTATACGTACGTTCCTTCTTTGCTCCGTTTGAGAAGGAGAGAAAAAGAATGATTAGCGGGTTTTGTTAACAAATAAACAATAATAAAAAAATATTAACTTTGTTTAAAATCATTGTATTTCCACTAGAAATGTGACCGTAGTTACGACTGTATCATATAATCGTAAATACGGTCACATTTCTAGTGGAAATACAATGATTTTAAACAAAGTTATTTTTTTTTTATTAAACATGAATATTTTCTATATTTCTCGTCTCGAATTTATACCTAAATTAAAATTTCCCAATCTGCAACATAATAGTGCGGATTACTGGTTTTTTCGGCCATTAACCATCTCTATATTTTCTCAGAAATCACGTATAGCACGTATACCATATTTCATAGCAATATACCTGCGGTAATTAGCCAAACCTTAGGCCAGGAGCGCGTTGCAGTGAATCTTGTTTCTCTCTTTTTGTACAATTTGCAAATAATATTCTAGTTTTAAATTAAGTTGTGTCCATTTGTACCTTTTCTTGTAATACATTTTGAGTTGGTGTAAAACAAAACATTGCTGTTATTATTACCAAAGAACTGAAAACACTGGTGAATCCTTTGAACTAGAGGAAACTACAATTCTCTCCAAACAGTAAAGTTTGTTTTATTCTTTGAACATCCATTTAAGTTATGTTAGGTTATCATGAAAGAAGACGCGGACGGTGGACAAATCAAATAAGGAGCAGCAACCAGGAGAAAGCTTCCGGCCAAGACAAGGAGTATGTCGAGGCGAATATGAACAAAGGAAGTCACAAGAACAAGAATAAAACGAATCAAAATTGTCGTTAAGGTTGGGGAGGCCACTTATTCGGAGGCTGCGAAGAGGATAAAACAGAAAGTAGGGCTAAACAAAGGAATAGAGGGAATGGGGCGGGACACCAAAGCCACTGAGGACCTCCTGAAGATAGTGGCAGAGGTGGTTGGGATTGAGAGTGTCTCTCTATCACAGGGTAGAGAGACAAGGTCCAAGTTCTCGGGGTGGAGGAGGTTGCCATTATAACAGAAGTAATCTCCTCGGTGGAAACATTCTTCAGACAGCTTGGACCCAGATCAAGGTGAGGGGCCCGATTATGAAGTTTGGAGGGGCATACCCCCTGAATCAATGCAATGAGAAACACGGGAAACAGCGACATGTTGGTGGAAATGAGGAGGGGCACTGAATACCTCCTGAAGATGGCGGTAGAGGAGTATGGGGACCAGAAAGTCTCTCTATCACAGGGCAGGAGAGTGTTGGTAGAGATTAAGGACAGGACCTCTAGGAGGATGCCACTATAGCAGAAGTAATCTCCGCGGTGGAAACATTCTTCGGACAGGTTTAACCCACAGACCAGATCAAGGTGAGGTGTTCGATTAGGGAGTACACTCTGAGAATAGCTGCAATAAATTCTGCCTGTCGATACCCTTACACTGTCTCGCCTTATACCCATAACCATGGCACCTGAAGCACTTCACCCTGCGCTCGAGTCATGCTTCTTCATTGCACCGGGTTAACCCTATGTAGATGCGGCGCTTTTTGATTGTCATCTCAAGAAGGGTCGAATCTTCGTAGGCTCAACCCAGTGCAAAGTACAAGTACGGCGCGAGGGCACCATAAAGTGCTTCAGGTCATTAGAACTGAGACAGCAATTGCTAGGATACTCCCGAACGACGTAGCTCTGAAGAGGGAAGAATAAGGCTGCTGGTGATGGTTACAAGCTCTCAACTGACCTACGGGACGGCAGCTTGGAGCAGGGTAGTAACTGATGGGAATACTAGCATGGCTTGAAGAGCATTAAGAACGGGTGCACTTAGACCGAACTGTTTCGATGGAGGCAGCAGAGATGTTAGACCTTAGGATAACAATGGCTAAGGAAACCTACAATGAAACTTGTGAAATAGAAAAGCAAAAGGCAAGGCTGAGAGCGAGAGAGATAAGGCAAGCATCACAGGCCCTGGACGAAATAGTTGATTCCGAATATAAAATCGTAGAACACATTTACAAAATCGATTATTAATTAATTAATTTCTATTTACGTTCAGCCACCATTCATCTAGCGTATGGATAACTAGTTATGGCTATTTCGATTTTTCGAACCTCATCAGACTAGTGTGCAATGCTTTGATGAAGGCGACTGAACGGAAATTGTGTTGGGGTTATATACCCGATATTAATCATAATTAATTTCTAGTTGAGTTTTATACTACAAAAAAAATTGAAGAATCTTCCATTCCATCATTTTTCCACAACACACACACATAAACATTTCTTTCCCAAGCCGTTCGCTAATAAATTCGAAAATGCAAATGCCCGCATTATACAATCAATCAACGCATTGTAATTAACGCTATTAATTAATAAGCACGACATGCGCTCCTGCGCATATTAAACGAATCCCGCACTTTTTCAACCACGCAGCAAACGGTAATAACAATGATTTCGTCTCGGGTATCCTTTGATTAGACAGCGAGCGGATTGTTTTACGACCACGTAAAAATCGCGAAATCGGAAAGAATGAATGAACCGATTTCACAATTAGGCCGTCATCGAGGAGTGCGCGTGGGCGGAAAAGGATTAAGGATGCAAGAGTAGAATCGTTGGGTAAATAGCGAGTGAGTCGCTACGTGTGTGATTTGAATAAATAAATAAATACGAGGAATGAGAGGTTTGTGTATGATTGAATGTAATATTTTTAGTTAGTGAATAAATAACGTGAGTGTTCCATATGTGTCAAAAAAATATGTAGGTCAAAGGATTAAGCGTAATTTAAAGTGGAATAGAATACAAGAACATGAATTAAAGAAAAACTAGTATCTGTTTTAATAATGTAAAACAATTTGTTGTATATAGAAATATCTTTATTCAAATAATTGCATTTTTAGAAACATTGAGTATATATTTAAATAAAAATAGTTTTCCTTTCTCCTACTTATTTTTTATTAAATTAGATATATTTCGGAAATTTCTAGTGAAATAAAAAATAAGTAGGAGAAAGAACAACTATTTTTATTTAAATAATTAAAGTCTCCAAAACCAACAACCAACATAAAGAAGATTGAGTATATATATTAAAATAAAGCTTTGTCTATCCTGGGCTATCTGCCCACAATTTCTTATTTTCTTTCTTCGCTTATATTTTTTATATGTCAAATATCCAATTACTAATCGACTAATGAGTACATTGTACATTTGATGAATCAATAAAAATTGCAGACTAAAAAGCAACACTTCCTGGATTCCAGAGTTTTCGCGGTTCAATAAAACAGTGGAGATATTCGAGGAATTCAATTTAAGTGGGCATTTATTGCATTTTATTATCTAGCAATAAACGTCTTTGTACGGCGATTACAAGCTGCATTTACCTCTTCAAATGGCTGTAATTTGATTTTTTTGTTGTTTGTTTATTTTGTGTTAACTTGCTTAGAAATCTTTAATTATGTGATCTAGTCGAATGTATATTCAAAACATTAATGATTATTTGTTAAATTCGTAGATAAAAATTGGATTGTGATGATTTATAATTTATACTGTTTATAGCTGTCAAGGTGATTTTAATAATTTTTGGGATTTCTTTAATTTTAGTTAAATTTATCGAACTATGGGAAAATAACCGAAAATGAGGGTTCCATGGGGGGTTGTTCGGTGCAGCCAGTACAAACAATTGATATTTTGTGACAGTTTGGAGTCTTATTAAGACATCCAGTTAGTTAAATTAGCTATCAAGCGGATTTTATTATTTTTTAGGATTTTTTTTTTATTTCAATAAAATTTATCAAACTAGGGGAAAATAACTGAAAAAGAGGTTTCCGTGGGGGGGTTGTTCGGTGCAGCCAGTACAAACAATTGGTATTGTGTGATAGTTTGGAGTCTTATTAAGACATCCAGGTAGTTAAATTAGCTCTCAAGCGGATTTTAATATTTTTTTGGGATTTATTTAATTTCTGTCCAATTTATCGAACTTTGGGAAAATAACCGAAATTGAGGGTTCCATGGAGGGGTTGTTTGGTGCAGCCTATACAAACAATTCATATTGTGTGACAGTTTGGAGTTTTATTAAGACATCCAGATGGTTAAATTAGCTGTCAAGCGGATTTTATTATTTTTTAGGATTTTTTTTAATTTCAATCAAATTTATTAAACCAGGGAAAAATAACCGAAATTGAGGATTCCATGGGAGGGTTGTTTGGTGCAGCCTGTACAAACAATTCGTATTGTGTGAAAGCTTGGAGTCTTATTAAGACATCCAGATAGTTAAATTAGCTCTCAAGCTGATTTTAATATTTTTTGATATTTTTTAATTTTAATCCAATTTATCGAACTAGGGCAAAATAACCGAAAATGAGGGTTCCATGGAGGGGTTGTTCGGTGCAGCCAGTACAAACAATTAGTATTGTGTGATAGTTTGGAGTCTTTTTAAGAGATCCAGCTAGTTAAATTAGCTCTCAAGCGGATTTTAAAATTTTTTGAGATTTTTTAAATTTCAGTCCAATTTATCGAACTAGAAGAAAATAACCGAAAATGAGGGTTCCATGGAGGGGTTGTTCAGTGCAGCCAGTACAAATAATTCATATTGTGTGACAGTTTGGAGTCTTATTAAGACATCCAGCTAGTTAAATTAGCTCTCAAGCGGATTTTAATATTTTTTGAGATTTTTTAAATTTCAATCCAATTTATCGAACTAGGGGAAAATAACCGAAAATTAGGGTTCCATGAGGGGGTTGTACGGTGCAGCCAATACAAACAATTAGTATTGTGTGACAGTTTGGAGTTTTATTAAGACATCCAGCCAGTTAAATTAGCTGTCAAGCAGATTTTATTATATTTTAGGATTTTTTAATTTCAATCCAATTTATCGAACTAGGGGAAAATAACCGAAAATGAGGGTTCCATGAGGGGGATGTACGGTGCAGGCAATACAAACAATTAATATTGTGTAACAGTTTAGAATCTTATTAAGACATCCAGCTAGTTAGTCAATAAAATTTATCAAACTAGGGGAAAATAACCGAAAATAAGGATTCGATGAGGGGTTTGTTCGGTGCAGCCACTATAAACAATTGGTATTGTGTGATAGTTTGGAGTCTTATTAAGACATCCAGGTAGTTAAATTAGCTGTCAAGCGAATTTTAATATTTTTGTGGGATTTCTTTAATTTCAGTCCAATTTATCGAATTAGGGAAAAATAACCGAAAATGAGGGTTCCATACAGAGGTTGTTCGGTGCAGCCAGTACAAAGAATTCATATTGTGTGATAGTTTGGAGTCTTATTAAGACATCCAGTTAGTTAAATTAGCTCTCAAGCGGATTTTAATATTTTTTGGGATTTTTTTTAATTTCAGTCCAATTAATCGAACTAGGGGAAAATAACTGAAAATGAGGGTTCCATGGAGGGGTTGCTCGGTGCAGCCAGTACAAACAATTGATATTGTGTGACAGTTTGAAGTCTTATTAAGATATCCAGCTAGTTAAATTAGCTGTAAAGTCGATTTTAATATTTTTTGGGATTTTTTTTAATTTCAGTCCAATTAATCGAACTAGGGGAAAATAACTGAAAATGAGGGTTCCATGGAGGGGTTGTTCGGTACAGCCAGTACAAGCAATTGATATTGTGTGATAGTTTGGAGTCTTATTAAGACATCCAGCTAGTTAAATTAGCTCTCAAGCAGATTTTAATATTTTTTTTTGGAATTTTTAATTTCAGTCCAATCTGTCGAACTAAATGAAAATAAATAAAAATGAGGTACGTATTAGAACTCTTAATACGTTAGGAGTCATAACACCTGATTAACCAGAATACAGTGTTTCTGTATTTTAAAATTAATATTATTAATTATTTTTTTCTTCTCTAATTTCTGCAATCTCAAAGGAAGTTTTAATCATTCAAAAAAATCGATCTACTCATTTAAATAGCATATTATGTGAATATATTAATAATCAGCTGGAGTTATTATTCTTATCTCAGTGGATCTGGAGTTATTTTCAGTGATATCAATTATGGTTAATACCTTTTCGCATCCGGTGCGCGACGCGTAATTTGCCAAGATAATAAATTAGCGCTTCGTTGAAATGATTAGTTTCAGCCCGGTGGGTATTACTTAATATTATCACAATTATCGCGCGCATCCGATATTATTTATGCCGATGAGCGTGATTTATAACTTCATTTTATATTGGAAGGAAGTGCAAAGGAAAGGGATTATCTCGAAAAAAACAGGACTACGGGATTACGATTAAGCCACTTTTGCAGCTGCGATTCAGAGTTTTCTCTATGATGGTTGGGTATTGATCCAACTTCGCTTTATTATAATTTAATTTTTAATATGTAAACATTGATAGTTCGTATTTTAATAATAAATATGATAGAAGCAATAATTTGTCTAGTTTCAAAAAGTAAGAAAAATGGAAAGTTACATTTCTTACTGTTTTGAAGTAAAATTTGAGTGATTTCTTTTTTCATTTCTTTAATGTAGCGTTTTCCCTCCCAAAAATAGCAATAATGATATATTTGGCAAACAAAATAGAAAATCGAGGGACTTGAGGAGCAAGCAAGCAAGCAAGCGAGCAAGATACACCTCGCAGATAAAGATATACGGTTATGGTAGTATAAAGCAGGAGTATCGTGCTCCGTACCTGTTCTTACCCAGATAACATCGCACCGGGTTACTTAAACTACGACTAGGCTAGGTCATGAGATTTCTATGTAACTACGTACTTCTAATAGAGATACATAAACCTATTCTCTCTCGCTCTCTGCATGTGTTTGTGTGTGTGTCTTTTAATTTACGATAGAAAGCACTCACACACACATACATAAGAGAAGCATAGGTGTACATGGGAGCAAACTAATCTCCCGACAGCTCATTACTCAGTGTTCGCCGCGCAAGAGTCTCTTAAGTACTCATAATGATGGCTCTATTGCGCAATCGTCGGGTATTCTCTAAATGCAATTGCAATCAATTCAGGTGTCAATTGCCGGCTGCAACCGGCGACGAAAATCCACGAGAGGCTCGCTTTCACGAGGCAAAAATAAATCGGATGAACTTTAACCTAAGCGCGAATACACCTATCATCGTGTATCGCGGGGAACTGAATAAGAGAATTATTACCAAACTTTGGTTCTCTCTGTGTGTAAAATGGTTTTAATTAATTTTAGGTGTTTCGCTTTATCGGGCCCGTGTATGTGTGTGTTTAATTAGAGATATAAATCTTTTTTTCTTTTAAATGGGTAATTTGTTTTACAGGATTTTGAGGAAATAAAAAAAAGGATTACGTTTGAACTTTTAAAAATTAATTAATTTTCTTCGTGTTTGGTAATCGATCTTTTTTGAATTAAAACAAAATGTAATGTTGTGTTTTCATTTCGGCCAATCAATCCGCACTAATGATATCCTTTTACTTAAGAACATACTACTCGCGTTCGTATACTATGTAATACTTAATTTATATGTGCTTAAAAATACTTAACAGTTAATTATTCTGAAAAAAAACTTCATTTTCGCGTTCGCAATATTCCCTCAGCTTTCTGCCCTTTGTTTATTTATTTTATTAGGAAAGTTTATTAGGTAGATATATCAAATGAAATAAATAAACAAAAAATAAAAACTTACATTCCTCATGAAAACAACAGGAATCTTGAAGTAAAATAAAATTATTATAAAAATCGGAAAATGAGGAAGAAAAATGCAATTTATTACAAAAATTGCGGAATCGCAGAAATAAAGAATATGAATAGCAGGAAACTCGTACACTAAAATATTCAAAGTTAATACCAAAATTATCGTTATTGAAGAAGAATGTGAACCACAGCTAGAACAATATAAATCAATCTCAATAATTAAAAACAATAAAGAAAAAGAAATATTTGAAGAAATATCTCCGGTTCTAAGTAAACCAAAAATGTCCACCAAGAAATTGAAGACTCGAATATTAAAAAATCGACTCGTTTCAATCAACCGCCTGTATGCGGTTGTACACTCTCGTAATTTACTAAAATAATTAATGATCTCTCCTTTTGTAATGAAACACGCTGTTCTGGAAAACACAAACGAGCCGCGCGACCGCAACTGGGGGAGGGGGGAAAGGGGGGATGGAAGGATTAATTAAGTTTATGAATTAGTCAAATGCACAATAAATCAATGACTTCCGACTGCACTAATTTAATGATGATTGACTGACAGGTCGTACATAATGGAACCTCTTTATCACGCGAACCTCGCCGTCGACCAAACGAACGCAACGGCTGCCTTCATGAACGATGGGAAACAATTACTCAACCACAAAATGATAATAATAGCGGAAAAATTATTACGCGGGCAATTACACTACAAATAGAATAAATATTAATTACTCATTTCTTATTTCATTCGTTTAATTGCAAACAAGTAGGGAGATAATAATGGAAATTAAAATATTGAACGCATAATATGTACATATAGAAACATATATCTTATTCACGAATTTATATATAATATAATATATATATATATATAATCAGTATCCCATTTTACCATATGGGGTTTGAAAAAAATGTAATTAATAATATGTTAATCGTAGATAATACAAGATATGAGATGAGTGTATGAATATTAGATTTCAATATCGGAATTTTAAAGGTATTTTTGGATTTCGTTTAAGGCAGAGAAAACTTTTCATAATTATTTTATTTATTTGATTAAATGTTTAGTTAGAAACATTTTTTTTATCAATCAATTGTCTCTTTAATAAATATTTTATTACATTGTTATTCAAATTTATTGAAGCATTGTGTTCCTTGAAGTACGCAACTCATTATTAGAAACTGTGGCCCGTTTAATCATTTCCTCACGGTCGCAACATTGTACATACGTACAATGCATGCATGCATACGCGCGTGTCAATTGACAGACAGATCTTTATGTCTGTCAATTCCGATCTATAGAGACCATACCCCGGAGTTTTTTTTTATCTCGACAATCATAATGGAATATTGCGTATTTATAGCTTCGATTTGTATGCAGATATATTATCTGGGCGAGACAAATTAGAACACGGCATAAACTATTCTAATGGCTAGTGTTAAATTTAAACGTCTCAATCGATACGCACCATTCGGAATCGGAATGAAACGGGAGCGTAATTAATTGAAATTTAATTTAATTTATAATTAGCGTGCTTGATGAGAATTATTGGTGTAGAAAGGGAAATTCAGTGGTGAATGTGTTTTCCGCTTTTTTTATTATTATTTCGATGATGAAAAATTGTAAAACTGTACAATTTTTCGTCGCCAAAATAAAAAAAGCGCACAATATAAATTGAAAAATAAATTGACGGATTTTTTGTAATATTTTATTCAACAATACAATACAAAATAGGCATCATCAAGGCATTGCACATGGAACGCACTAGTTTGATGAGGTTCGAAAAAAAGCTTGCTTTTCTATATAAATGGAGCTATATAAATATTGGCAATCACTAATTCAAGTTGGATTGCTGTTGTGATCAATGAACAATATTGTATTACATATTAAAGTAATCTTAAAATAAGCAGGATTTTCATCAGATGAATTAAAAATTATTTTAAAGTTTAGTTTGTATGAAAAACAATTATGAAAAACAATGAAAATTAATCAAATTTATAGCAAATTTAAAATTATATTTTTCCTAATAAAAACTTGTGCAATGAAAATTTAAAGGATTTAACTAAATTCTGTATTCAAATAACTTAGCAGACATGACCTATTAATTTGATTATATCTTAAAATGTTATTTTCTAACTTGAACTAGCAAATTGACATAATGCATGAAAATTAATGATTTATTTTTTATTTAGATTAATACTTTATATTTGGTAAATAAAAATGTAAATACATATTCATATTAAATCCAAAAGAATGGCTCTTTTTTCAAACGATTATTTCCATTTTACTATATAGTTATCTCTTTATACTAAACCGCAACCTTAAAGCCCTGTCGACTATTCCTAAGATTTTTAAAACAGTGGATACGAGGGCTGTATGATAAATACCCGAGTTTGACGCATTAAATGTTACGTCCTATTCAAATTCGACTTTCAACAAACCAACTAACAAATCCCAGTAATTAATTTTCTCAAAAAAAAAAACGAAATTCCCAATAATCAATTCGCTCACAGCTGGAATTCCTCGTTTTTATTCTCTCTCTCCTCGTGGGTGTACACACACGGTTCGTTAGCGCCGCTCGCAATAAATAAATGCTCACCGCGCATTTATATTAAACAAAAATTAATAACAGATATAAATATACCGACGTTGGAATACTAATGTCCCTAAATGGCGTGTTGATGTGGCGATAATTTAAATTAATTCGTTACGGGATCGACACGAGACAGCGTATTTGGGACTCGACCCACAAATGGAGATTTATTGCGGATGGTTGATTTATCGTGGAATTTAACCATTGTGAAATGATTACGGTTTTGCTTTATTAATTTGTTATGTTAATTAGAACTCGAGAAATATTATTTATATATATATATATATATATATATAAACTCGTGGACAAAATTATCGCACCATTTTAATTAATCTAAATATATACAATATAATCACAAAATAAAAGTAAGTAACATTGAAATAATAATGTGTGCCTACAAGTTAGTGGAACACGACCTTAATTTGCCTTATTTTTTCTATAAAAAAAAAGTTTTTGCTGGAAATGAATAAATAAGCTAGCAAAATTTCAAATTGAAAAAATAATCAATAAAACAGAATAAATGCATCTGAGCCAACTCTAATACCGTGTAGGGCCTCCTCTACTTCTTATCACTGCACTCATGCATCGAGGCATGCTTGATATAAAATGTCCAACAAAAGCTTGCGGAATATTCTTCAATAACGGCCTTTATTAGTTGGTTGTGATTAGCAACAGGAGGTCTTGGACTTCTAATCTTCCTTTTGAGATAGTTCCATAGATGCTCTATAGGATTCATGTCCGGACTGTTAGCTAGCTATTATAGTAAAGAGATATTAATATCATTTAAGTAGCCAATAACCTGTCTAGCCACATGGGGACGAGTGTTGTCCTGCATAAATTAAAAAAATTGACCCAGAAAACGGAGCAAAAGGCATTACATGTTCGAAAATAATATTGTCTAAGTAATATTGAGCACTCATAGACCTCGTGCGTATAGGGACCAACTCTATACAAGCATCGAAGCAAATTCCTCCCCAAAACATTGTAGATCCACCACTAAAAAATACTTTAGGAGAGATATTACAGCTGGCAAACCTTTCTTCTTGCCTTCGCCAGACACGCTCACGTCTATCTGGAGCTTTAACTCTAGTTTCATCGGAAAACAAAACCTGTTTACAATCATTGATTTAGTCTTGCAAAATGTAATCCCTGAACTCTGTGTTCTCTGGTAAGCAAGTTTTTTTTTTGGCTGGTCTTCCGTTGCTCAATCCTGCTTCTTGTAAACTTCTTCTTACCGTTCGAGACAAAATAGCGATATTTCGAACATCTGCTAATTCGTTTTTTAGCAGATCGCTGTTGACTCTCTTGTCTCTGAAAGCACGTTGTCTCAAAAAAAAAACGATCATCAATTAGATTAGTGTAACGTTTTCGCCCTTGTCCTGATCTTCGATGGTACGAGCCCGTTTCACTATGCGACTGATTCTCGAAGGATGTCTTCCTAACAAACCAGCAACATATCGCATTGAATATCCTTCATCTAGGAGAGTCGATGCTCGCACTGTTTCCTCCAATGACAAATTTCTTTGGCGGTTCATTTTTCTCACTTGATTTACTCGCAAATGAACTTTCAAACATGCATATGTGATTGCTTCTCAGAGAAATGTTGCTTTAATCAGCACTTTTTTAAGAAAATGTTTACACAGTTTTAATCTAAAACGAGGTTTAATACGAATTTCTATTAAAACAAGTCATTATGTGATACTAGCCAGAAAAATACCTTTAAGTTTCTTTAATTAAAAACTTAATAATAAAAAGATATTTTTCTGGTCATTTTTATATTTTTTTATTGAATGCTAGTTAAAATTTACTGCATATAAATTTCAGTTTAATTGCGTTATACAACAAAAATCAACATATTGTAATTTGTTTGCTTATCTAATTACAAAAAAAGTGCATATTTTTACTTACAACACGCACATAAATATCAATTAAATCCTTATCTCTTCAATCAAATCTGCATGTCTTTTTGTATTTATTTATTTCTCTCTTCCTCTCTCTCTCTCTTTCTCTCAATTCTTTTTTTGTATTTAAATTAATTGTATTTTTTTTTTATTCCAAGCAAGTCTATGGATTATTGAATAATGCCAAATATGAGTTATCTGCGGCGTGGCGTAAAATAATTGGCTGTGTCTACAAGTATTAATAGGATAATTTGCATTGTTAATACGCGGCTGGAAATTTATGCGCCGAAGATGACATTTCTGAGTCTTGTTAATTTTACTGTTTGGTTTATTGGCCAGGCAGAGATCTCCAGATAAATCCCAGCTTTGTTGTTGTTGTGAAACGGTTTAACAATCACGGGCGGAATATATTATGAATGTCGCGTGCGTTCGGTGATATTTAATTAATTATTAATTAAAATTAATTTAATAAAAAAAATTAAGAAAATAAAAACAGAAAGAATCGTAATGTTTTAGTATTTTCGTGATATCTTCATGAAATTTTGTAATGATGGTAAGCAAGTATACTCCAGAATATGCAGAAAACAAAAAATACCCTATCCATATTTTCCGAGACATTCTTAATTAAATACTAAATTGAACGAATTGTTTACATTTTGCAAATATAATTATGATTTTTGCAATATATTCATGAAACTGAGTGAGCATTATAAGGAAAGTATATATATAGATTATTTCAAATTCTCACCATGGGGATCTCGCTTATTATAAGAGATAGAGGGTAGGTTTAAATTCGGCACTTTTGCAGAATTTCATGCTGATTAATATCCCCTTGAGAAAACTGGGCTAAGTTTCTTTGTTTTCAAGAAACATGAAAAAACTGAAAAATTCGATTTTCTTTTTTTATTTATATCTTCGTTATTTGAAACAAACAAAATCACGGAGCGGGTATTTTTTCTTGTTTATATATATATATATATATATATATATATTTATAAAATGTTCAATACATGTTATAAAGTGGATAATATGTTTTTTGCGTTCGTATAATTTCAATTTATAAGTATAAATATTTTGTATTTATTTTTGTACCTACTTTTAATTAATTTATATTTTTTTGTTGTTTGTCTTAACCTGTAACTAGACAAATATGTCTATTGGGTAATAAAGTATTATTATTAAACAGCTTGGAGAAATGCTGAAAAACTTCCTACTATAAACAAAAGATTTTTTTAAATTTTATTTAAATAATAAATAAATACCATTCATAATTATTAATTAAATACACTTATAAATAAGTGATTTTTGCAAAGAATTAAGACATACAAATAATCGAAGACAATTTTTATTCCGATTTCATTTATCTAACATGTATTTATGCAATTAACAAATAACACATCTATTCCCTGCAAAGCTTTCTCGGTATATTATCAACAAACAAGCAAAATAAAACGAACAAAAATATTATTTTCCTAAGGATTTTCCGCGGATTTAAATAATGACATGTGTTTAAGATATAGATTTACTCGCGCTAATGTGGAACGAGGATATTACATGTTATTAGAAAATGGCCGCAAGATTTTCCTTAAATGTTTTTATGTGCGTGTTAAATTATGTTGCAAACTTGAAATATCTAAAGGTGGTTCGTTCTAGCTCAGGGTACGTACGTGGATGTGTTATTACGTCGGCCTGGTTATGCATTTCTTAAAGGTTAAAAACCGAAAAGAAAAAAAAATGCACAAACAACAATTACGATTTCAAAATATTAGAAGATTATGTATACATAATGCATATAGATTGTTTATTAAATATATACAATTATACATAACATCTTTATTTGTGCAGATCATTTTATACACAGTAATTTAACACTACGATTCTTATATTTTTAAACAGCTATCGACCGTCAGTTTTTCTGTCTGAAATCTTTATTGGCAGATTATTTTTAACAAAGTAATAATAATAAATAAATACAATAAATAACTAACATAAAAATAAATTCTTCTGCCAATTGGCTATCGACCGTTGGTCTTTCCGCCTGATTTTGTAGGCGTCTGTCCTTGTCAGTTGCTGTGTCAAAAAGGTTTTAATCGCTAATGTCGTCCATTGTCTTCTGAATTGAATTTACTCGTCGTGATCACTAAAGTCATGAAATGATGAAATGAAATCATGAATGGTGATGGTGAAACGTTTACGTTTGGGAGTGATATTTTGGTTTCGGGGAATGCACAAAGGGTGTAGGAGATCTGAATTTATATATTTTTTCTGGAAATTCATTTTGTTTAAAATTATTAAAAATAATCAAAATTAATAAATTTTATTAAATATTACGGTTAGCATAGGAAGTAATGAAAATTCTTAAAACTCCCATAATTTCCAATTTTATTTCTGTTTACGCGATCGTATTTTCCGAGTCGAGCCGTATTTAATATTCCCCGTGTACGCCCATATATGTAAGTTATTTTAAATAGGCGATTTGAAAATAACTCGAACGGGATTTTTGCATAAAATAACCATACATGACTCAATATACAAACAAACTAATAATTCGCGCTTACCTACGAGGTATGTATTAATCATTGCCGTTTAATGCAACGGCCGGCTCGGTGAAAATAATTCAGACAAAGACTGCCGCCGAATGATCTCACCAAATATTCGATTCAGCCGTTTGAAAACTGAATGCATAGCAAGTCTTGTCGTTTGCGGAATTTATTGGAGTTTTAAAAATGAAATCATTCGATCATAAATTAAAGATTTTCATCCACGTATTTACAATTATTTGAAAAGTTTGATTATGTAACTAAACCAAGTTCTGAAATATGCTGAGGATGTTGTCTGTTGTGTGCGTTAATTGTCTCGATTTGGCATTGACAGTACTGAAGCGAAATATAGTAGAGACCTTGCTAAATTTGTTGGGAGGATATTAAGCGTAATACCTCCCAAATTTTTACAAAGATTTGCGTTAGTTTCAGCACTTTGAAATTGAAAAATTCACAGATTTCGAGATATTCTTAATTAAACACAAGAGCGATGGGAGAGAGGACTCCTCACGGGGCAAGCGACCAAAAAGGCAGGAATTAAATTTCACTCAAACTTTTATTGTATGAAAGCTTAGTTCATACAATGAAAGTTTAAGAGAAATTTAATTCCTGCCTTTTTTGTAACTTGCCCCGTGAGGAGTCCTCTCTCCGATAGGGCGATCGCAGAGAGGACTCTTGTTTAACGTTTGACTACCTGTTATAAAAATTTGAGAGACATTTAATTCCTGCCTCTGCGACCGCCCTTGTATTTAACGTTTAACGACCGTTACTTCTTGCTGCGGTTATTCTTAATTAAATACGAAAGTCTTTTTAAAATCCCAAACTTATTATAAATAATTTCTATCAAACATATCCATTACAACATCGTATTTATTTAATCCTGGTGTATTTTTTCTTTTATATTTAGAATTGAGCCGTTGCAATTCCGATTCGAGCGACAAACAGTTGGAGGATTTTTGCGCGATTAATTTATCATAAACGGGTACCCCATTAACGGCCGTACAAATCACAGACGTACACGTACATAATGCGAACCGACAAGAATATTAATACCCGACTATATTTCATAGACGCCGACGTCTGAACAAATGGCCGTAATCTAACGGGGCCCCAACAACGTGCCATTCAATACAAACCGATACATCAATTCGAATCGAAACATTTAATGCTAATCAGAGAAGAAAATAATTATAGCAAAGAAATTAATATGTAAAATAAAAAATTGAGATACAGAGAAAAAGAAATGTAGTGAAATTAATTATTGTTAAATAAGAAATGGAGATGGGGAAAAATAAATAAAATTAGAAAAGAGACACAGAAAGACGACGACAAATATATTTAAATTAATAGTTGTAAACGCATAGTAGAGAGGAAGCGAAATACAAAGAAAGTCACATGGAAAGACAAAGAGATATGTAGAAATATATTGAAATCAATTATTGTTAAACGCGAAAGAAAGAGGAAAGAGGCTTCACAAGACAAAGGAAAATGTAGAAATATATTGAAATTAATAACTGCTATACACGAAGTAGAGGGAGAGAGAAATGCAAAGAATTAAATAAAAGGCATAAAAATATAAAGAGAAATGTAGAAATATATTGAAATCAGTCTTTGTTAAATGCGAAATAAAAAGCGATAAAAAAATGACACAGAAAAACATAGAGCATTGAACAAATGTATTGAAATGAATTATTAACATGGACATATTCAATAGAGAAGTAAGGAAAATTAATATGAGAAATGGTATATTCTCATATTAATTTTCCTTACATACATAACAAAACGAAGACTATGATATTAGCAAGAGGCAGAAATAAGAATCTAATGAAAATAAATAGAACAAGTGGACCAATTTAAATACATGGGGTCACATAGAGTAGGTGACGGTAAAAGAGACGAAGAAATCGAAGAAGGAGTACGTAATACGTAAAAAATAATTCAAAAGAAGCAAAATACATTCCTAAACAGTAAAGAAAAATCAAAAAAGACAAAAACATAAATTTTGAAAAAAATTGTAAGACCAACATTGATGTGCATCTGAGAAAAATGGAAAACAACAGAAAAACACCGCAGCAGAAATGAAATTGCTACGCAAAATAGATAATAAAATAATAACAGATGGACTAAGAAACGAAATAATTAGAGAGAACCTTGAAATAGAACTAGAAAATAAAAGAAAGCCAAATGAGATCTACCTTTTTTGTCAATATTTCTTGATTCATATATTCTTACATTTTTATATATATTTATTTATTTATTTATTACCCAACAGATACAGTACATCCAATAAAAGGGTAACATCAGTTTAACAATAACACAACATTGGTATATATTAGATAAACAAAATAATAACGCAAACAAAAATTAAGTAGCTGCAGTTATTCAATAAAACATTCGTTTATCTGTCTGGTAAATGCGCTGAGTGAATCACCAAAAACATCGACATTGTATTGCACGCTATGATATGACTTATATAATTTATATAAAGGAGAGTTGCTGTGATGAGAAGTATGAGGAGTGCTGTAAGAAAAAGTGTAACATGTCCTATTCGCAAGCCTAGGTACATGAAAACTGACTAGATCCAAAGCAGGCGTATCATCAATAAAATTGTTAATCAGTTTATAGAGATACAAACATGGTATACGCTTATGTCTATCACTTATCGAAATGAACTTAAACTCACTCACAAAATAAACTGGATGATATATGACTGATATGTAGAAATGTAAGAAGAATATATGAATCAAGAACTATAGACAAAAAAAATGGTAGACGCAGAAAGGAATGAAAAGACGAAATAAGAGAAGAATTAGAGAAAAAAAAGAATTAAATGGGAAAAGCAAGAAAACTCACAAAAAACTGAGAGATATAGGGAAAAACATACACAGGACAAACAACCGCCTCATGCTGAGGATATAACGTTGTTATATAAGACTAAATAAATAAAATATTACTCGAAAATAAATACGGGCAGCAAAACCTCCAGTCGATAACTCAAGCATGCTAACATTACATTTATTGTAAATACTTACGTTTTATTCCTTTCCATTAATTGTATATTCTGAATAAAGATGTGTGCATATATAAAATTAATACATTTCAACTGTTTCCAATTGACAACTCGCAATTATCCTGCTTTTAATCAACAATCAATACAAAAATATAATTATGTTTGTAATTCGAACGAGAGAGAAAAAATTGTATATTATAGTTAAGTCAACAGGAACCTAATTAACATCTATTATGTGCAATCAATAACACACGGCGCGCTTATTATTATTAATAATGGTATTTATTAAGCGGATGTGATCTGTTATTATTAATTATTAATAACAATCGGTGTTTAAAAAATGCGAATAATACAGAATGGGAATGTCTATTAATCAACTTGAGCTATGTGAAATAACTCAGCAATATTATCTAATTATATTAATGTAATCAGTAAGTTGTTAATAATACGATGAATATGTTATTCGAACATCCGGATTATTATAAAAAAAAGTATTTCGGATTGTTTAGTGTCAACTTTTCACTACTCAACTAATAGACATAGATTATAAAAAAATGGTGATGTGTCCATCATGGTACTTTCCCCGGTGAATACGGTCAAATAAGTTTCTGATTGAAAATTTAATAGAAAAGCAAAATGATTAATAGAAAAAATTGATTGTTGTCTTTCAAAGTTAAAACCGAGTATTTACAAGAATATTATAATTGAGTGTGTTATTTCTTACCTTACAATGTGTTGAAATCATTTATCTACACTCTTCTTCATTTTTTAAAACTTTGCGAATGTGCTGAATACGACGGCACTTTGACGTTTTATTTGTCATTAAAATAATTATTTCAATAATTAAAATCTCTAAGGGAAAGTAAAAATATAATATTTTAAATTCGACTTTTTCTTTTCATTCATCTGAATCAAACCCCATTGTCTTTTTCTCTCCGTATTTCTCTCTTTTTAATTTCACTACATTAGCTAATAGCGGACGCGTAATTTGTTTCAAACTTTACAACAACAACAACGAATGATTTATCTAATACATTTTAAGTGGACAGCTGATTACATTATTATGGGATCTTTCGGTTAGTGATAGTTGGCTCGTATATAGATCAGAAATGGCGTTGCATAATGATTTATAACACACTGGAGCGCACGAGTGTATATGAGTGTGAGTGAGAGTGAGAGAGAGAGAAAGAAGAAAAGGTCCGATTTTTTGAAAAGGTCAAGCAAAACTGGTAAATTACATCTTCTACAAAAACTCTCACTAAAAGCCTCATTAAGGTCTCACATTTCACATTGTTTGTTATCGAAAATTATAATAATAATAAAAATCAATAATAAAATAATAATAATACACATTTAAAAAAAAAATAACAACAATTTTACGAACTTGCCACATAGTCGGGAAAATTTTAAACTGTATCGGTTGAAATTAATTTTTCCCCAGGTAGTGTAACACCAATTTGAGCTGAGATATTTTAGAATAGAATAGAATTTTATTCAAGTAATTAGTTCAATACATACTATATATGAATACGTCACTAAAATAAATCGACAGCATTGTAGCTTGAATCAGTAATGGATGTGCACAAATTTACAAATTACATAAAAATATTAATACAAAGACCGATGGTTGATAGCCATTTTCTGATGTATTTAATGATTGTAAATATTAAATGTAAAAATTTTATGTATAACTTCAGAAATAAAGATATATGTATATAAATTAATTCACATTTAAAGAAAAGTTCAGCAACTTGAATAAAATTCTATTCTATAATATCTCAGCTCAAACTGGTGTTACACTACCTGGGGCGTATGGATAACTAGTGGCTGAACATTTATTTAAATGTGAATTTCGTTTTCCTTGTTTTCATAAAAAGGACAAGTTCGCGATCCTTTAGTGGACGAAACAATGATTCTCTGTCGTCTACTTTGTAGACCCAAATCGTTGACGATGCCACTTGAAATTAGGCAAAGGTGGCGCTTGTGTCGTCTTTATTATATTTATTATATATATTAATAATTATCGAAGGTACAGTATCAAAAAAAGGAAAAAAAATAAATATTAATAATAATAAATTAGACGAAAGGAAAAAGTAACTTAACCTGATTGTTATCGCTATCCCGGCACCTGCAAATATTTACAACAAACACAGTGCAAAATACAAAATACCTACCACTAAGTGAGGAGTTGAAGAGCTTATTGCATCTAGAACGGGTAAAAATAATCACCATTAGGAGCTACAGGAGAAATCCCCAACTCGTTGACTAAGTCTCTTGAGTACCTAGAACCGATAAATATAAAAACGATCATCATGGAAGTACAAAAGATCAGTATACTTGCCTCATGTAGTCGTGTCCGAAAAGAACTTATTTCCATTTTACTATGTAGTTATCTCTTTCTACTAAATCTCAACCTTAAATAAGTATACAAGTTCAAATATTGAGCTGAGCTGTGTATGTTTCTCCATTTGATAACTCAATCAAACATAAATCAATCCATCCGCGAAAAAATCCTAAATATCAAATATTAAGGAGTGCTACAAACGAAAAAAAAAATCAGCATTTACGCAGAAGAGAATATTCCGCGTTTCATAATAACAATAAAAGTCGAACAATTCATTTCGCGAGACATTAGAAATTGGATACGGCGGATTTTGTTGGAGCCGTGTGAGTCACGCAGCGCGGATTTCGAAGGATTTATAATTGAGGGAGTTTTTTTTTTCCGCCGGCAATTAATAACAATAAATATTAGGTGTTGCTTTTTGCGTTGTCCATAAATTTCAATAAAGGATTGAAATGAAAAAAAAAAAAAAACTGCTTACCTTATATGCAAGTATAATTCCTGAAACGGGGCCCGGATTATTTCTGATTGATTTATTATTTAAAATTTGCATTTGCATAATAATAATAATAATAGTAATAATAATAGTAATAATAATAATAATTATTATTATTATTATTACTATAATTATTTATTATTATTTTATTGATCAATTACAGGACAAGAAAATAAAAATACTTACGAACCTACTTAAGAATTAATTAGTTTACACATTATTTAATCTTAATCCATTTTATCCTTTCGGGTGTCGGACATCTTATATTTATTTTCCGTGTTTTAATTTCTTTCGCTCCTTGTTTTTTAATATTTCTAAAAAAATAAAAAAAAGAAAATAATTAATTACTTAATCACGTTGCTCTGCAATTAAGTACTTACAAAGTGAGTATACAAAAATAAAAATATCCATTGAAGCAACTACTTCCCGGGGAAATAACCACGCCGGATATTGAATTATACAAAAGATATTTACCGTTGCATCTCAGAAAAGCTGATAAAGCAACATTGTTTCAATTAAAAAAAAAATCACACAAAATATGTTAAAAAGGCTAGCTGTAAACACGTGTTTCGGGATCTATGCCTCGTCAGTACAGCTCTGCCTTAAAAAATCTTCAAAAACGTACCGTTCTCTCGGGGAAAGAAATTGATTAAGTAATTAATTATTTCCTTTCTTATTCTTTTAGTTTAATCAAACTGCAATGTGAAACCATTTTTGTTTAGATTATTTTCATCGCATGTACATTCTTCTGCGAGAAATCGCACCTTTTCGATTATAAACAAGTTTTTGTTTTAATCATAGAACAAATTCGATCGGTTGTTTTTTTTAATTTAATTATAATTAAAATTAATTCAATCACAATCAACAACAAACATTGCGAAACCGTTTAAACATCCTCATTTCAATTCCGATGATAAATTGTGCGGCGGGCACAGGCGTGTAATTAACTCGTAATTCGTGACGGATCAATGTTTATTGTTTGATTTTGTGCGCAATCAAAATTTTATTAATCAATGTCAATTGTAATTGCTAAATTGCCGTCCGCGAGCCGGTAGTTAGCCGATTGTGCTTGGATTGCTCGCCGTGTATACTTTCGAATTGATTGAAAATCACTGTTATTACGATTCTTTATTGTAATAAGTAATAATGAGTAATTAGATAATAAATTATCTCGTTATTTAAGTTTTTATCAAGAGTGCTGTGGAATAATAAGGAAAGGAATTATTTAAACAGGATTTCTGTGGAAATAATTACGGAGGGAAAAAATAATTTAAAATAAATACAAAACAGTAATGTCTGGCGGGGTTTTTGCCTGGGAAGTAGTTGTTTTAATGTACATTTATTTTAAAGTACTTACGTAACGTAAATCAAAAATGTCACAGAACTAAATGTGGAAATAATTTATTAATTATTTACAAATTAATTTTTATTTAATTTATGAAAAAATAATTATTTCTTAAGCATATTTTTTTAATTCATTTGTTTTAAATTATAAAAACACTGTTTCAGGATTAATTTAACTACTGGAACTGGTTAATTAGATTTCCGGTTATAAAATGCAGTGAACAGTTTGAATAAGACACAGCGCATAACCTTTCCACAGCCAACTTAATTTAATTTAGTTTGAAAATAGTGGTTAAAATGAACGAATTCTATTTCGAAAAAATTAAAAACAAATATAAATATAAAAATCACACGTTTGTTTATACGAAAAAAAAATGCTTCAGGATTACCTAAATGAATTGCATTCCGTACTGTAATATTTAATAATAATTATATAGATAATAATAATAATAATATGATTTATTTATTGCCCAACAGTCACCATTAATAGGACAATGTATTTATATAAGAAATAAGATACTAATTCTAGAGTTAAAAAATTACAAACAATATATATATATATATATAAAAATTGTAACGCATAATTTAACCTAATAATAGAATATTTGTTGTGAGATAATACAATATAATTTTGAAACTATACACGTTAGTGTTTTATTCTATATATAGAAGTATGGAGTTTCAACAAATAAAAGCTTCAACAATTCAATATAATAATAATTAATTAGACTTGCTATTATAAAATATACCGAATAGCTTGAACTAGCATAACACATAACCCCTTCAATGTAATATAGTTTATTATAGCTGTGATTTTATATAGAATATTTAAATTGAACTCCAAAACTCTCTAAATTAGTTATTGATGAAGTGAAGAAAAAAATCACCGAAAAATCACGGAACCAGGTGAAATCAACGCCGTAAATTCAAAAGTTATAGTCAACCCGTCCACTAAAAAAGAAGAAAAAAAACTCGTCCTCACGCTCATTCGGATCCTCGCGCACATAAAATCCGTACCTTTCCTTGCCTCGCGTACCGGGACATAAAAATCCATTCCGATTTCGCCGATTGCGCAACGTCATTATCTAAAACGTGCGTGTTTTAAGTGGCCGATCATTAACAAAAAAACGAAACGAAACGGCACAATTTATCCTTTATTGTTCCACGATTACTTTCTCTCCTACACCGCCGCGGAAGACAAGAAGGAACGAAGGGGGCAAAAGCTTTACGAGCGCCCGACTTTTTTTTATAAAATTTATCTTTAAGTACGACTTCCCGGTTCTCTTTAACACTTCTTAATTATCGGCTTAACGTATTACAAGTTAAACTGTTTTTTAAAGCGCGGTTTGTAATTTAATAATTTACGCTTAATGCGCGCAACGGGTCGTTAAGCGCTATCTTGATTTTCGCGATTCCAACCGGGGATTCTTTATTGGGTGGCGTGCTTGAAAAGAAAGGGTTCTTCGGATTTAATTTATGATAGTGCGTGAAAGTTGATATTAATTATTATGTATATATATTAAAAAAACACGTTGCGTGAAAATAATAAATTCGAACAATAAATGTAAAGAAAAATTATGAAGACTGTCTCAATTTTATTGCATTTTATTTATTTAGAATTAAATTCGGCAAGATACCTAAGCTATGCCTGTGCAGAATTTTAATAAAGCTCGCTTCGCTCGCAATTCTGTCACTTAAGCTTAGCTAGTCCTGAGTTAATTAAGCTCGCTTGGTTCGAAAGTCTTGCAATAATTTTCACCCCTATTATTTTTTCATCAGGAGATTGAGGTAGTTCAAGGCGCAGTAGGGAGCGCCTTGAACTACCTCAATCTCCTCTACCATTCTTCTCTATCCCTTGCCGCTTCTTTCCAATTTCTAGCTCTCGTCAACTCTTCTACATTCTACATTTTTCTGCCATTTTATCCTTGGTCTTCCTCTTCTTCTTGTGCGTTCTATGCGTCCCTCCAACATTTTTTTTATAATTCTATGGTGTTCCATGCGCTCTGCGTAGCCAGCCCATATGAGTCTTTGTATCTTGATGTATTTTTACTTAGAGATCTCATTCCTGCCCATCTTATTTCTTGCTGTTATGTCTCCATGTTTTATCCAGGGTGCCAGCACACCTCCTTGATGCAGATTTCTAATGTTCCTTGTTTCAATTCTCGTGTCCATATTACTATGCTTTTTTCAGTCGTATATTATCCTGTATATTTCGAGGCTGCATACAGGGTTTCTGAACTATATTTTTTTTTTTAGATAGGGTTGTTAGCCCTACGCCCAACCATCCACTCGAAGGGCCATTCCTCCCGCTCTCGTTTGGCCTGCGTCCATACGGATTGCTTACGGCATCTCCGACAGGTTTGCTCAGGTTACCAGGGTTCACCGCCTCGTTTGAAGCTTCGTGGAGGTGGGAGTCGGAACTGGATGAGAGAGGCTAGGCGAAAATCTCATCCTGAGCGATTAACGTGTGTACCCCAAAATTACTTACTTATTACAAATATACCCTCTTCAATTATAATTAATATGTATAGAAAAATCTTTACTTCTTAGAGTATAATTTACAGCATTACAATTATGTATTAAAGTATAAACTACACAAATATCAATATGTTTTTATATTTTATTCATTTATCTCGGCCGTTACCATGTTACTGTTTTTGTATTATAATAGAAGTTCAATTTTATTAAAAGCTTCAGTCCTTCGTTCGTGCTGCTGTTTTCATTATGTGTCTATCTCAACTTAAACCATCACAATAACCAGTTAAGCCTAAACAAATGGCAATCGACTGTCGGTCTTTCTCGCTTATTATTAATAACGAGGAAAATATTATAACGGATACATCACCTAATTTTTTTTGTAACCAAAATAAAACGATTGTCGTTTTAATAATTTTCTGCAAACGTAAAATGTTTGAAGGTCGCCCCGTGTAAAATATTACACTATCACAAATTAGGTTATAATTAAGTGCGGTCAAATTTGTTTTGACTTTTATAGGTGTTTACGGTTGTAAATATTTCCTGCTTTATTGCTTCACATTTCACGAGACAAACAATTTTAATCTTTTTTATGTCAACGCCACCATATTTAATGAATTTTAAATCGATTCCGGTGCGAGGAACGTTTAATAATATCTCATTCAATTAATTAAATCAAATCAGCAAAAAGAAAAAATAATATATGAGTTACTGACATTTAAATTCAGTTTCGCTCCCAATTCAAATAATTAAGCTTCAATATATTAAATAAAAATAATTTGAAAATAATTAATAAATTATTTTCACATTTTGCTCTGTGACTATTGACTTATCTACGTAAGTACGTTAAACAAATGCACATTAAAACAACTACTTCTCGGGCAAATATTTAATATATTTAAATAACTGTGACCAAGTGAATGAATACTCTTTTCTATTTATAATTAAGCTTCTTCGCTCGCATTCCTAATACTTCAAGCTCGGCCAATTCAAGTCTACAATAAAGCTCGCCACGCTCGCTTGGTGAAACAAAACAACCAAAGCACCTCTTGTTACAATAATAAAATCAAAATTTTTAAAAAGTAGAATTCATTTCTTTTTAATTTCAGAACAAGCATACGGATTTTTACAGCGTAGGGCTTGAATAAAAGGTTGAACTCTTGAAATTTACTTTAACATGCTTTTATTGATTTATTTTATTTGCTTCTGTTTTACCTACCTAAGCTATGCCAATCCAGAACTTTAATAGAGCTCGCTTCGCTCGCAAGTCTGATACTCAAGCTATGCCAGTTCAAAACATATATGAAGCTCGCTTCGCTCGCAATCCTGATACCTAAGCTATGCCAATCCAGAGCTTTAATAGAGCTCGCTTCGCTCGCAATCCTGATACCTAAGCTGTGCCAGTCCAGAGCTTTAATAAAGCTCGCTTCGCTCGCATTCCTGATACCTAAGCTGTGCTAGTTCAAAGCTTTAATAGAGCTCGCTTCGCTCGCAATCCTGATACCTAAGCTGTACCAATTCAAAGCTTTGATAGAGCTCGCTTCGTTCGCAATCCTGACACATAAGCTAGTTTGTTCAGCGAACACAAAATTGATTTATAATAAGAAATAAGAATCAAAGGTCGATAGCCAGTTTCAGAGTTGGAAATATATTGTGAACGTTAGTGTATTGTTAGATATTGTATTGTAATTGTATATTCCAATCTCAGAAATAAAGATGTTTATATATGTAAGAATCAAATTGGAGAGAAACGATGTCGATAGCCCAAACAGAATAAAACCTACATGTGTTGGAAATATTTAGCTTATATTATTGATAATTTATTATTGTAAAGTTTCGAAATGTATTTTAGTTGAAACATTTAAATATAAATATATTTCATCTATGGTTGAACTTTTCTTGTTTGAAAATAACAAATAAATTGCATTATTTTAAAACACGCGAAATCAGAAATACAATAAAAGGTGAGTCCCTTTCTTCATATCATCAATATCCGCACACCGCACAAAAGAGCATTAGACGAAACACACACACACACATCGAGAGAAAATGAGAAAAAGAAAGAGCGAAGAGATGGAATTGTTCGTGAGTGGGACATTACCGAATACAATGGGACTTCGTGTGTGGCGAAACCGAATCCATTGCACGGAAAACGTTTGATTGTTCTTGATGTTTACGGTCGCGCACCGCTGTATTTTAAATAGTTTACGCGTATTAGGAACACTTATCTTAATTATACGCCCGTTTTTCAATGGGACGATATTTTCAGCTTTCGTACGAATCTGGCGCATCCATAAACGCGCGCGCCACAATGGACGATGAATAAAATAAAAGTTCGCCGGCGAATATGGCAAGGATTGCATCCGCATGGAATGTTTGATTTTAGAAGATGGAATTTGTTTCGCTTAGAATAAATAATTAATAATATTTATAATATATTATTTTCTTCGCTACTTTTGTTCTTTTCCCTTGAATGTTTTTGGTTTTCTATTTTTTTTTTATTATACTTGAGAGTACAAGAATAATTAAAAAAAAAAATTGAAAACGAAAAACATTCGACTTTGTGTTGATTTTGGCTATTATACAAATATGCATTTTATTCAAAAATTTGTCCCAACTTTCTGCAGTTGTTCTTGCTAATTTTAAATGTAGACTATACGCTAAAATTTAAAGATATCTCCGTTTTAAATAAAGTCTGCTAATTTCCCCTTATACCACTTTTGAATTTTGCGTTATTAATCAATTTTGAAATGTGTACTTTATTTTGATTTTATGTAATGGTAGTTGTAAATTTGTAGAAAATCTTCTTTTTGAGACAATCGTTGAGGAAGTAATTATCTACGCTGATTGGTTGTAAAAAAGGAAAGAATTCCTTTCTTCACTTTTTATAATATAAATATTACTATCAAGAAAACTTCACGTACTTACCAAATATCTACGATAATTAATATATTGAAAATCTTTATTTCTGAGTATTACATTATATAATTTTATAATACATATACATACAATCATTTACACATTGTTAGAACTCATAAAATGGTTATCGACCGTCGGTCGTTCTGCCTGATAATTAATAATTTCATTAGATTTAAAAAAAATCACATGGATTTTTTTTGTCGAAACGTTATTTTCTTTTTAAACGGTGAATTGTGTATGTGCATAAAAAATATGATTTTTTAATGGATCGTTGTGCTTATAAATCAAAACTAAAAGAAAATATAGCGAAAATATAATTTAAAAAAATACCAAAGGAATCGTACATTTTTTCACAACTTTTGAACAAACCCACTGAATAAAATCTTCACAAATAATGTTACACAAAGATAAAAAAAAACAATATTGAACATTAATATAACATTGATGCAACCTTTTAATATTTCATTTTACTTGTGGCTTATCTTTCATGGAAAAAGCAACGATCCACAATCGCCCATCTTTCAAATTATTGACGCTGCCACTTATAAATTACTCAAAAGATGACGCTCTTTCCGAATATACAAAACGTCACCTCATTATTTACTTTTCGGAGTTAATGAAAATGAGCGGAGGAATGCGGAAAACGATGAAATGCCCCGATAAAAAGGCAACAATCCGTGCGTTGTCGGCGCTGCCCCCCGTCCGTCCGTCCATTATGGTGATTTGATTAATTAACGTCGACGTTGAATTTTAATTGCGACCGCCGCTATGCATTTCAATCGATCCTTCTGGTGCACTTCTTTTTCTCTCTTGACAAAAGACACGCGGCTACGTGCTGCGCGTAATCCCACTCTGAATATTTATACCTTGATATCTCCATTATCGCACGTGAAGAATTTAAGAAAGGCTACGGCACGGGAATTATTAATTGAGTCCGTGTTTAATAACTATTTGTTTATAATGACTTCATTCAAATATTTGCTTCTCTATTACATAGTTAATCAAGAGTTACAAAGCTACAGAAAATTGTTTTTTATTAATCGTATAACAAAGTAGAAGCCTTAACAATTAGTAAATTGTTTTAATTCGAATTGAGAGAGACGATTTAATCGAAAATTTAATTAATCCCCAAAAATTTAAAGTAAATTGAATAAAATGGAATTTGAAAATTATCAATTAATTAAAATTAATTAATAATTTCAATAAACATATGCTGTGCAGTTATTGGTACATTACAGGTTTCACACAAAGGCTCGTTTTAACAGATATTCATGTAACATTTTTATTCTACTTATCCCAGACGAGCAGTCCGCTTGGACGTTGCCCAAACTGTCTCTTTCTCCTTGATAGCTGAAAATTTATTTATTTATAACAATATACAATTTCCTAACTCTTATGAATAATCTTCGTAAACGATAACTTAAGATCCTCATATGATATTACATTCATAAATTGCCCGTATACTCGAGCCTCTTTTTATTTGCTCCATAATTATCTGCTATACTTACTATAATCATATGGGAATGCCTCCAACAGTGAACACTGTAACCATTCAGTGGATGCCTGGACATAAAGGGGAGGAGGGCATTGGAAAGGCCGATGAATTCGCTAAAATTGGATCTAGAAGACCCATGGCCAATTCTGAGCATTTCAAAAAATGTATTAGACCAATTAAACCGGAAACACACGGAACGTTAGAAAAACTTGCCGGGGCTTAAACATAGCAAATTGCTACTCGAACAACCCCACCAACATCTTGTAAAGATTTTACTAGTGCTTTATCCTCCAAAATCATTTCAATCTTCACGCAACTCACAGCTACTTGTATTGAAGGATATAGATGTTGTTCAGTTAGAGTAAGCAAAATTAAAAAAAAAAAAAAATCATGAGAAGAATCCAATAAATTCAAAACTTATCTTTTTGTTTATTTTATAGATAGAGTTATCTGGATTAGTTGAATAAACACCCTATAAAATTATTTAATTATTTAGTCCGACATCTTAAATGGTAGAAGGATGAACGATTAAATAAATAAACAAAATAAATTATTTATTCAATTGGGTACACTCATACACAAAAAAGAATTAGAAAGCACACATCTCAAAACGTGCATTATCCAACTCGATTTAGTGCGCATAATTAATTACGATATTTTACGATCCCGAACTTTTTTTTTATAACAGATGTAACACCCGGATTTTTAATTACTCCTAACCGGGGATCGTTTTACTGTCGGGGCCAATAAATGCATAAATTTCCTTCGGATGGAACCCGATAGCCGCTAACGTAACTCGATATAATTCAACGAAATCCGTTGAGCGAACACAATGGCCGATAAAATCTGTGAAACGCTCCCATTCCTGCCGTTTCCATCAATCTCCGCCTGGCTCCCCTGCTTCCAGCCAGAGCATTCGTGTTCAACATCGTGTCAACTTGTCGCTATCAGTTTCACACGATCGGATTAATTGAATATTATAATAGCGGCTGGCTGGGTTTGTTTCGTGCTTTTAAATAAATACTACTTCTTGAAGTCCACAATTGAAAAATTGATAAAAAAATGTTGCATTATACAATTATTTGTTACGCTACAGCAAATGTTCAATGTCTGGCGGTGTATTGGCCTAAGAATTAGATAAAAATCATAGCTACTTCTCGGGCCTGTACACCACCAGACATCTTCGATTGACATAATGATTTTATTTTCTGTCAACCGCATTAAATAAAAATCGATTTTTTATAGCTTCTGTTGCTTTTTCTGCCGATTGAAACGAAACATCAAAACTTCCGGCGAATCTAGAACAAATTTCGATATTTTCTACATTGTATATTTTGTACCAGTGGAGGAGCATAGGGTTTGTTTTACTCAAGCACTGCAGTCATGTTTCAAGTTTGTTGTATTTCCACTTATCCCGACTTTAGTTATTTTTGGTAGCTCTAGCATAATCAAGTTGTCAAGGCAGAAAGACCGTCGGACAGATTAACGCTAAATATTACTAAATACTTGTAAATATTTTAAATTGTATCAAAAATTGTTTTTCGCGGAGTATATATATATATATATATGGAGTAAAACAAATCAAAACATATTATTCCCACATTTTTATTTGTTTGCTTGTTATTTTTTTTCTTATTAAAAATGTATTAAAACTCAATAAGCAATTAAAACAGCAACATGAAAATATATGTAAATCTCTACAAGATTAGCATTTTAAATCACCACCTTGTAAAACACAGCATATCACATATTAACTGTACTTTGTTGGCGGGATTAGTATTAATTTCGGTATAATTATTCCACTCAATTCGATTAGTATAAATATTTATAAACCGAGAGCGTTTCATTAAATTAAAACCAGAAGCAAATATAATTAATTTGAAAATAAAAACAGTAAATAGATAAATAAACGAGAGACACAAACGCGCTGAATTATTTCAGATTTTATTCATGACAGAGATTGATGGCTTTAATATTAAAAAAAAGGAATTGATATAATGAAAAAAAAGAGGAATACTACTTTATGTAACATGTGTGTAATGAGACTCAAATTGAAAATATATTTATGTAAGAAATATATTGACTCTGTTTTCGCCATTATTTAAGTTATAAATTTATTTACGTTATATTTAAAATAACAATAATTAAAACGCGAATTATTACAAAACTCTACGAATAAAAACGAAATCCCGCCTCGGACTAATTATGCCGCCGGTTCTAATCAATTCCACATATATCTATTTTCTCTCTATACACCCACTTTTTTCGCTATCCTGTTAGGCAGAAATGCGTACGCCGTCCGTAATCGGTATAAATTATCGAAGGTAATTTATGTTGATTACATCTGATCTAAATTAAATCGATCAAACAGCATTGATAATGGAAAACACGCGGTCGAATAGAGGGACATTACGCGCGGATTTTCTCTCGTTTCTTCTTGCTCTAGTTACTATTTATTAGGTGCGAGCCTGAATAATCCACCGGAAAATTACGCGAACAATATATTTTAATCGCAATTATTGGTAATAATCATTAATAATATAATTAACGCGGCGGCCGTTTAAGTTATTGCATATCAATCAGCACCTAAGTAAAGGTTTTAATATAGAATATAGACAACGGCAGCGAGTTGCAGTGGAGTTAAGCTCAAGGTTTGATAACGACAATTAATTAAAGTTACCTCTAAGAAAAAAAAATAGACAATTAAAGTTGTAGTGTGGGTAGTCTGAATGATGAAGAGAACCTGGTTTATTGTTGTGGAATATTGAAGGGGATTCCGGAAAGTATTTATTTACTTTTAAATTGAATACAAGACAAAAAAAAATAGCGAAAGAATTACAAAAATTGAATATAAAGGCGACATTTAAAACAACAAATACATTAGGTAAATTAATGAAAAACAATAAAGATAAAACTACAAAAGCTCAACGGTGTGGGGTCTATTTGCTAAATTGCCTTGACTGCCCAAAAACCTACGTGGGACAGACTGGAAGATCATTTGAAGAACGGATTAAAGAACATAAAACATCTTTCCAAAAAAAAGAAGACCAATTCAACATACGCTAACCATTTATTGGAGGAAAATCACAGATTCAATGAAGATTTTCAAATTTTACATGTGGAAACTAAAGGAAGAAAACTAAACGCATTGGAAAGTCTTGAAATTAACAAAAGAAAATATACCGGCCACCTGTTAAACGACCAATTAGATTTAAATAACTCCCCGCTACTAAACATTAATCCAATAAACAAACAAATCCCCGCCTCACCCTCCTACCCTTAAATTCTGTATATAAGTATTTATTTATTTTGCACTAAGTATACGGCGCAAAGAAATTACAGACTCTAGTTTCCTGATAGTTGTGGTGCAGTGCAGTGGTCGATATTGCTATTATCTTATACCTTTTAAGTAGATGTCCTCGATTCGCCCCAATGGATGGCTAAGTACCGCCAAGTTTGTAAGACAAAATTAAAAAAATCGCCGATGAAGGCGATCTAGTAGAAGGTAATGACTAATACATGTGGGATACCAGACTAAGCCAATTTACTTGATACAAAAGCGAAGTATAATGACTTTACACCATCAGTATTTTGAAATTCACGAAACCTAATGGTCTAGAGGCTGCGGAGAGAATAGCTTCAATGTGGGTAATGAAAGTGTGTTTCTGGTCAAAAGTAACTCCTATGTCTTTGAAGCAGTCAACGACCGACAGATAATCACTTGAAATATGGCAACTTCTTGCGAGTGCATTGCGTCTCTGACTGTAGTTTATAACGCTGCGTTTATTTACGTTGAGTTTTAAGCTAACACGAGCACCGTGTTTAAATCCGATTGCAGCACGTCGAGAAAATTCTGACATTGGATCCACTGGTAACTTTTGATGCCGTCGGCGTATGCTAAGACAGGGCATTCCCAGCAAATCATTAATAAAAATGTTGAAAAGAAGGGGGCCAAGATTGGAGCCTTGTGGGACACCAATCGACGGTTCGAATTCTTTTTTTATTCTTTTATAATACAGAGGAATAAAAACAACCACAAGTAAATTAATAAAAATCACATCATATATTGTCTTTGATTTAAAAGCGTTGTAGTTCACATAGCAGAATCTGCCATGCAGGTAGGATTGTAGAAATTTAGTAACCGTCGGCACAGCCTCACATGACCCAAGTTTCTCTAATAGCAGTTTGTGATTGATAGAATCAATCGCTCGGGAGAAGTAGGTGTATACAGCATCACAAAACTCTTCGATTAACTATAAGAGTGAAAGCAGTATAATAAGCCAATTGGCTGCAGTGCTTGGGTTAACTAATCCTTACTTCCTGCGGCCGGATTCATTTTATCCTCGAAGCGCTTCTTCAAAGCGGCGACTTTCGTCTTCGAGTGCGCGCCACTTTGGGATGTTAAGGTTGGTGTGAGGAGATTTTTACCGATTTTCAGTTCGTTCGCGTTGAAGGGCTCACCAGTGCCCTCGGGGAAATTCGCGTTTCTTTCTTTGACCGACGTTTTCGTCTCGTTATTGTTGCAACCTCACATATTTAAAGCTTCAGAAAGGAACTACGAAATAGTAGCAAGATTGGTCAGTGGCTTGAATCCGTTTTGGTAGGGCGAGATGTAGAATCGAACGTTGTTAAAAATGTTAAAGATTAATAAATCTCCAATCTAACTTAAAAAAATACATCTGCAATATAAGAAATTTATTCATCAATATAGTCTTCCTTCAGGAGTGATAACAAATATTGAAAAGTATTTCAACCTCGGTTAGGCAAGAGCTTAATTAATCACACAATTACAATTAATTCTTTTTCAATCAACATGAATTGTTCGCCTGTTATATTTTTTTAATTGTTAATAATCTCAGGTGGAAAAGAGCGCCGCGTCATGAAATCCGTGTCCCTGTCGAAATGCCTTGATTTATATCCATAACACCCGGCGGCCGACTCTTCTAAATACCATCCCGTTGCATTGGCGCACAGTGTGTGTGTGTGCGCGGCACACTGACAATTTAAATATTCCATGACGCACCGTTGAAAATATGCAAAGAGGCTTGATTTATCTATCCCAAACGAAGGATAACACGGCGAATATATGCCAATTACCACGGGACAAACCGTACACGAATGCGCGCCGCATTCCAACCTTTTGATTAAAACGAAACGAGTGTCGACTTCGAGTGCCGTGGATGAATCCGTGAAAGATTATACATGATGGTAATCAAAATGTGATAATTAATATATTGTCATGAAAAAAATAAAAGAG
Organism: Philonthus spinipes; assembly: GCA_963082785.1. Taxonomy (NCBI): domain Eukaryota; kingdom Metazoa; phylum Arthropoda; class Insecta; order Coleoptera; family Staphylinidae; genus Philonthus; species Philonthus spinipes. Next base: position 22,965,211 of record OY720314.1, read on the forward strand.
AGAGAAAGAAAGAGAGAGAAATATCATTGAAATGATAATACAACTGATGAAGAAATATACACAAAAATGAGATAATATTAATAATAATCTTTATTCCAATAAATAAATAATATCGAGTGTATAACAAAAATCCATGACAAAGTTGGAAGTCTCGAGTCATATATATATATATATATATATATATATATTCAATGACCCTTTCTGCCCATATGGGTGTAGGATTTGAAATGTATAAACCAATCGAAATATATTAAAAATCGAGAGTTTCTACATTTTAATAATTTGAATATTCTAAATATAGTAAAAAAATATAGATTTTCTACATCTTTCTTTTTTATTTCACTATATTACGATTGGATTATTATAAAATAAAAGAAAGAAAAGATATTGTGCGCTTCTTTTCTTTTTTTTTTCTTTTATAATACCGTGGAATAAAAACAACTAGAAGTAAATTAATAAAAATCGTATCATATATCGTCTTTGAAAATTCGTCGGTCTTTCTTTTTGCCATATGTTTAATTAATTTCTCATTTAACCCGTGGTGGAACATTTTTGAATTAATTGAACCAAGAGTTGTAATTTAAATTAAATTTCTTTTTGCCTTTAATTATTATTTTCATACAACCAAAAAAAAAAATGTCTGTATTGCGTTGATGTACACTCACATTTATCAAGAAGTAACAGAAACAAAAAAAACAACTCGAAGAAACACAGCTTAAATATAATTCATTATGATAATCACTCTCTCACACACACACAAAGACAAAAAAATTCTCTAATTGGAATTTATTTTATGCCCAGCGGGGACAATTATATCCGAAAACATTTTCGCACCGTTTTTACGCGCGATGAAGTGTTGAGAGGTTTGCAATTATAATTTTTTTTTGGCCGTTGATGGGTGAAATGCATCTGGGTGAAATATTCAAATTGTGCAAGTCAGTGTGCAAACATGTAATAGCGTTGCATTCGCGAAATGGACGTGATGTGTTGAGATAAATATCAAGTTTCTTCGTTGATGTGTGTGTTATGAGTTTTAATGATAATAAAAAAAAGTAATGATGAAATTTAATGAAGTTTACAAAAAAAGGAGTATTATTTTTGTAAGTAATAATTTTTTAGCATTATTATATTAAATAATTTGATTCGTGAAGATTTCAAGAACATTTTGAAAGTTTTATTTTTAGCTTTATTATATCAAATTTTTGTTCATTAATTGAAATGGTAATGAAAAAGTGTGAAGATTGTAACACTTTTTTTATAATAAATTTTGTAAATTTTTGTTATCATATTATCTGAATAAAGATGTTTGTATATATATAAAGCTAAAAACAAAATAATTACTTGCAAAAACAATACTGATAATTATCACATAGTTCCTGGCTACTTCAGGTAGATGGATTACTATTCTTTGTTTAAGATGAATGCATAGATGATATGTAGGAGAAGAGGGTGATTGATGGATTTTTGAATTTGGGGGAAATGTTGGGATCTTTGGGAATACATATTTTTGTTAAGTAAATTAAAATTTTTATTATTGCAGGCCAATCTTTCGGCAAGGATCTGAATTCGTTAAATCTTCACTTCTGAAAATTCTGAAGTAAAATATAAATATTATATTAATAAAATGGTTGGTCCTTAGCAGTGACCCTTATAGTCTAATCAATGGCAGGACTATAAAGGTGTGTTAATTGGTGGATATCCTCATTTTCATCCACTATAATTGCAACGCCCTTCTCAGCCTCCGTGTCATGAGCCCCGATAGCAATAAGGGTGCGTTAATTGGTGGATGTTATCATTTTCATCCACTACAATTGCAACGCCCTTATTAGCCTCCGTGTCATGAGCTCCGGTGGTACCAAATTCTGTTTTTTTTTTCTTGGGTGTTTCTCTTTGCTCTACGAGAAATCCGCATATTGTTCGTTTAAGGCACAAAGCATATTGTTCGCATTTCCAACGTTCGCACACACATAATTGGTGTCATAAATTGCTAGTTCGCCTTATACATTTATAAAAAAAAATAAATAAGGGTTGCGACAACGCAGGTAAATCGGCAACAAATGCCTTTACGTATAAAATTAGTCTCTATCAAAGTATGATACAGCTATCGTTCTTCCACATTATAAATGCAGCCTTAATTATTTAAATTCCAGCTCAATTCTTATTTCAATTTAACCCCACCCCTGTTATTATAATCCAGCGGTTTATATACAGATTAAAATATCTGTATTTAGAGTTAACCCATAAATCATGGCAACTTTGTGTTTTAAATATACATTTGGTAATCCAAATAAAAATGTGAAGAAAATCTTTATTCTTCAAATTAATTATTCAAGCTACCGCAATGGGGAGCGCGCGCAAATGTTTCTGTAAAAAAAATGTTCAATTAGCGAAACGCCAACGCCGGCATCTAATTGGGCGCTATTCCGCGGACACTTACTGCCCACAAACAATGAACGCGAGAAAACTAGTTTCTCCCCGTTTGTTATATGCACACTGGAATAGATGCATATATGGCCGGAATGGCCATAAAAATATCCGAATGGAAATTAACTATCAAGAAAGTCGCGCATAAAAAATAGTGCCATCTGACAGTAATGGCCGTGCCCGATCGGACCGAACGGAATGGCACAATTCGGGTCGATGTGTTGAAATGGAATTTTTAAATATTTATTTAGAAATATTTCTATTTCAACGAGTAAATTTTTAGCATTGGAGTAAATTTTTGCATACGTGAGTTTGTTTCTTTCTTGAAATTCGTGAAGAATGTGATTCAAGTTTTGGTTCGCTCATAATGCCAATGTTTAATCAATAAATAAACTTAAAGCACGTTTTCGTGTATTTCAAGAAAGCATACATTTATATGAAAACAATAAATATATGACAAGAATCACTAGCTTGAATACTTAGCTTTCTAAATCTTTATTCTTTTTTTCTAAAACTTTACCAGAATCATTGTAAGTTTACTGTCGCTCGCAAAACTGGCACCTATCTTTTGCCAGTTCTAAATCCATTGGATGTTGGATTGGCAATAGCAAGGTGTCAGGTTTGTTTAGCGAGCTGACTAACGCTGACAAACCTGACACCTTGCTTTTACCAATCCAATATCCTTATAAGCTCGCTATCGCTCGCAAACTTGACACTTAAGCTTTGCCAGTCCAAAACCTTTTTGAGCTCGCTTTCGCCCGCAAACCTAACAGACCAGAACCTTATTAAACTCACCATCGCCCGAATACATGAAAAATACGTTTTATCGGTCCAGAATCCATATCAGTTCTCCACTGCTTGCAAATCTGACACGTAGCTTTTGTCAGTCCAGGATGTTACGCTAGCTATCTTTCGCAAACTTGACACCTAAGCTTTTCCAGTCCAGAACCTTTTTGAGTGCGCTATCGCTCGAAAATCGCACACCTAGGCTTGTCCAAAATAAAATCATATTAAGCTCGCTGTCTCCCGCATACTTAACAGCTAACTTTTGCCTACATATACAATGTCGACTCTCCATCGTTTGGTTGCCAAATTCGAGACAACCGATTCGGTAAACAATCAGCCAACACAATTACGCCAGATCGACCGAGAACATCATCGCTGTCCGTGAAAGTGTGCAGGAGAAACTGAAGCAGTCGATTTCTCGCCGTGAACAAGAACTTGGCCTTTGCCAGACTTCAATTTGGCGAATTTTGCATCAAGACTTGGGTCTGCATTCGTACAAGATCCAACTGATCCAACAGCTAAAAGTTAATGACCACGAAAAACGCCTTTTTATTTCGCTAATGCGTTTGGAAGAGGACCCAATTTTTTGGCGAAATATCATATTTAGCGACGAGGTACTTTTTTGGATAAATAGCTATTTGAAAAAATAAAATTGCCGCATATGGAGCAACACTATTCCATTTGAGTTTTACCAGATGGTATTGCATCCACAAAAAGTGACGGTTTGGTGCGGATTTTGGGCCGGCGGCAACATTCGTCCGTACTTTTTTCGAAAATGACATTGGTCAGGCCATTACCATTAATGGAGAGTGCTACAAATCGATGACTATGAATTTATTTTGGCTCGAGTTGAACTATATGGACGTTCACGACATGTGGTGTCAGAAAAACCACAAAGCAAACGCGACGATAAACATTTTGCATGAACGATTTAAAAGCCATCTCCCGGAAAGGTGACGTGAATTGGTCACCAATCATGCGATTTTATCCCGCTACACTTTTTCTTGTGGGATATTGTGAAGTCGCAGGTCTGAGTCGCAATCTATCGATGCCCTCAAAGTCAACATAATCAAAGCCATCGCTCAAATTCAGGCAGATCTACTCAGCAGAATCATTGAAAATTAAACCTCTTGGATCCATGCCACCAAGAGAAGACGAGGCGGATATTTGAACGATATCATATTCCATACAAAATGGCAACCATTGAAATAAAAATTTAATTTCGTTAATACCTCACTCACAGCTTTTTATTCCATTTCAACATCGACCCGTCCTTATTGGAAAACCCTTTATGTATAAAGGTTCTGAACTTCCAAATGGAGCATAGAGCTGCCACGATAGCTCTTCAGCGGACCCTGTTTCCGGCTATGGCTTTAGCTTACCTTCAAGTTGTATCTTGGGTCTTCAATTCGTCCGTGATGGACCTTCTCCACGTTTGCGCAGGAAGGCCAGCTCTGCGGATTCCAGTGAAGGGTGGTTTTAGTCATGTCATTTCCGTTGCTTCTAAGGATATGGCCGATACATTCCCATTTCCTTCGTATTATTTCTTGTGAGACTGGTCTACCCAACGCGCACCATGAGCTCACAGTTCGCTTATATAGTTCTGGTTGAAACTCAGTCGTAATCTCATAAAGGCTTATTCTGCAACTCGAGTATAATTTTCATTTATTATTAATCCAATTTGAAATTCAAATAATTTAAAGACGAAACAGACAATAAAACAGTATTTTTGTTTTCAGAGCTAAAATGGTTTCTTATTTTAGCTCTGAAAACAAAAATAGTGTATTATTGTTTCTGCTATAATTACTAATTTTTCTAATATTTGTTATCTTTTGTGATGTGAATTCTTCTTCTTCATCAAAGACATTCAATTTTAAGAAGGAAATAAACTAACTTATTTGTAATTGCTTTCAAACAATTTTCAACAACTCAGACATTCAAGATTATTCAATTTTATTCGCGCATCGCAAACAACGCGTTCTTTTTTATTACAGCAAATTTACTTCTGGTTAATACTCATTAATAATCTCTTAATAATATTCCTTTCAATCCCAATGCTAGCGGATGTTGCACCAGTATTTCGCAACGAATTAAAACCGTTAATGAATTCTCAATAAAAAGTAATTGTTGCTCAATAGTAAAACTCGAGTGCCCGCTTTCGCAATCGGCAAATTAAGTAGTCCTCCAATGGTCCTGTCACCAATTCGAGAAGACATCTCTGAAAGTATTTCTCTATAATTTACCCGAAATAATAATAATAATAATTAATTAACGACACTTGCATAGCAGAGAATTCGCACAATAATAATGATAATTACTTTTCTAAGAAGTAGATAAAAAAACAGAATCTTTCTAAATATAGAGATTCTGTTTTTTTTTATTAAATACATTTTCTGCTAGAATTAATTAATAGAAAATATGCATTGTAATGTATTTACATTATATTTTTAAATAGAAGTTTTACAAATTAACAAAGCGATAAAAAAAATCTTGTGTCAATTGAGTGATTGTTACGGTAATTTAAAATTTAAATAATTCCGCTCGAAATGTACATTTAGTATTTAAAATACAGAAGTGAATAAAGTAATAAAATATTATTATATTAAATAATTAAAAGATTAAACGGATAATTAAATAATATTAAAAAAATGCGTTGTAATGTAGACACACAACAATGTATTTTTTTATAAATTAATCACTTGGTAAAACATTTTAGTAATATCACAATTTACTCAACAATTCCGGAAAATATATTTATTTTGGCTTAAACAGAAATATTGTTCAATTCACCGTTTCATCGTTAAATTATTTGAATATTAAATTGCCTTGATAATCACTCAAATGACAGAAGAACTTTTTATCACTTTGTTAATTATTAAAACTTATTCAGGTAAGGCTCACACGGTTTCATTTTTATTTCTACCGAATTTATGTATTAAACATCCTTATAAATTAATCACACGGACAATTTCCCTTGATTACACCCCACATCAATTGTGTATTTACGTCCGTGTTGCAACAGCAATAAAGTGAAAAGAGAAGTGCGTGTGCGTTTTGTAAGTGTGCGTAACAAACCGAGAAACCAACAGGTATGCCCACCATTCACGCCACATCAATGTAAAAAGGAACGAACGAACGAACGTTCAAGTGGCAATTATGAAAACATCCAGTCGACCAATTTAATAAACCAACCACTATCTAGATCAGATTTATTAGGCGCGATAAGGCGTGTTACACACTGTTTATTTATGCGCGCGATTTGATGTATTGTCGTTACGGGATTGTGATAATTTGTGAATTATTATTTATTTCATAATTTTTCTTTTAGATTATAGATGGAGTTTTGATTATTTTCTCTCACTAATTGTACTTGAATATGTACTTGCATTTTTAACATGTTAGGTAGAAGAATATCGGATAAGGAATAATAGTAATTTTTTTATACCACTTACGCTTCATTTATTTAGTGACTAGTTTCGATTACACGGTGAATAAATAAAGTGTAAGTTGTATAAAAAAAAGTTGTATCCAAAATCAGGAAAAATATCGGCCTGGTTAAAAAAATATTTAACTATTACATATCACCGAAATTCACTAGTTCTTGTTAGAATAAAAAATTGGAAGATATAATGAAATTAATAAGTAATGAGTGTAAAGCTATTTTAATGAAGAATTTAGTGGAATCATTTAAATTTTTATTAAGCACGATTTTGTTGCTAAAACTATACATTAAAAATTGACATAAAATTGACAGATTTTCATTATTTCTTTTATAATTGTTTTATATAAAATTTAATTACAACAATGCATTTTAATTTATCTGATGAAATTCCTGCTTATTTTAAGATTATTTTAATGTATAATACAATATTGTTCATTGATCACAACGACAATGTTACTCGAATTACTAACTGGAAATAATTTTATAGCCATCATTTTCTACTAAACCGCACATATATAATATAATATAACATTTTATAATGTAACATATCCTGTACGGAATGATTTTTTTAATATAAAATTATTAATGCATTTATTCAAAACATTTATTTTATTTTTTTTTTCGTTTATCTGTATTTCAAGATATCCATTATTTTTTTTTTATCAAATACGTAAAAGTATAATCTCTGCATATTCAATATCAAACCAATCTTAATAAATTATTACACGAGCCAGCAACGTGCAACATAAACACACACACAAAAACTCTTTTTTATTAAAAAAAATCTTTAGAAATAAAAACGAAAAGGCTGCGCAAAACGCAAAATTTGCATTTATTACCTACAATATATTTCCCATCCGTTCGATGTTGCGCGCACATTTTTGTCACATCTAACGACGATTTTATTCAAATGACAATTGATAAATATTGTATTTTTATTAGATATTCACGGGACGCGATTCGCTCGGCTTATTAGCAATTGTAATTTATCGGAGCCGCCGTAAAGAATTTTCTCAACTTTGGCGGCGTGTTGAACATGACAATGAATATCGGCTTTATTGTAAGTTATGCTGCTAATTATTGTTATTGATGGATTTAATAGATAATTTTTCTGATTTTTTTCTTTCGTTCTTCTAAGGGGGGAATTAATTAAGGTGATGTCACGTTGTTTTAATTACACATTAAATTATTATTAATTTATCTTTTTTTTACTGTGGAGAAAATTAGTTTTCGCATATTTTCTCCGCGAACAAGATTAATTAATAATAATTTAATGCATAATTAAAACAACGTGAGGTTTAGCATGGGAACACGGGGACATTATAATTCAGGAAATAATTTCAATAATAATAGAAAAAGGATTTATTTACTTGGTCACAGTTATTTAAATAAATTAAATAAAAAGAATTTGAAAATAATTAATTAATAAATTATTTTCTCTTTTGCTACTGTGACATAATAATATTTTTTTTTTAATAATTTCAATCAATGTTTATCTATGATTCCTGTACATAACACAACTCACTAATCCGGACGAATAAAAGTTATAATTTATTAATAATTTAAATAGACTGATAGCCTATTTGTAAATTGTGCATTATATAATTAATATTTCAACAGTAGTTAATCCATTTATTGATCACAAAAGAGTTACGAAGGGCCATCGACCGAAGTCTTTCAGCTATAATATATCAATATATTTCTGTAAATTCTCTAATTTCTTATATTTTATTTTATAATTAGTTATATTATATCTGCGATTGTTTACAATACCGTTATTTTTAATCATAATGGTTACGTTAATTTTCTGTTAGATATGGTGGATGCGCCGGGAAACTTGAAATTCCCTTCACATCGGTTTGAATACGATCGATCATAGCGAAAGAGCCCGTTTCCTTGATTTTGCAACAGGACGATCAAACCAAGTCGTTAAACATGTTAGCCATTTATATATGACAATCGCTGTTTTTGTTATTACATGAGAGTTTTCTTATGGCGTGTCCAATACTTCTGAATCTATTGTGTCACAATAAAATAAACTATGGATTTATTGTCAAATATTACTTTAAGATGCCTTTGAGTATGTTTTTTTTAGCAATACGATGTCGTATTTTAAAAACTAAACTGCCAACTCTATACAAACATCTTTATTCAGACAGCACAATTACAATTCTTTGAAAATATTTATATTTACAATACATATTGGAGGGTTAGTAGTCTGTCATGGGCTATCGACCGGAGGTCTTTCTGCCTGCCAACTCTATTTTGTTAATTTATTATAAATGTATGAATAATAATAGAAGTATTTATTTATTGCAGATTATAAATTAAATTAAAATAAGTTGAAAATAATTAGTTATTAATCAATCATTATTTCCTTTGGCTACGTAACATGAGTCAAAAGGTCACACTAGCAAAAGGGATTAATAATTAGTTCATTACGGAGCTTTTACTATTACGATTAAAACTCATATAATACGTTTCTTTGGAAAGCGAAAGTCCTGGTTACAACAACGTGTGTTATAAATAACAAATTTTTCAAATGGCACAGGATACGTTTTTAAAAGAATTGATTTTTACACTACTGAAAGACAAACGAAGTGTTCTTTCTTTTTGCGTGTTTTGTAAGCGACAAAAATTGGGAAGAAATACTTGAAGCCGATTCAGCACGCACTGATTGAGCGTATTGGAGAAACCGCCTTTTTTTAATTAAAAAAATTGAAATGTGTAAAAACGGCACCCAACAACGTATTTTCGCGACTGGAATTTGATTTAGTCCACCTGGTTATGAAATCAGGTGTGATTATCAGGCAGTAAAAGCAGAGATTTATCGATTTTTCGATGCGAGCTTTCAGTTGAGCTTTTTTTGTCGTCTAACGTCACGTTGAAGTCTCCATGTTAAACATAGGGAATTCGCTATACACGACAATGTGCAGGATTTTTTAATTTAAGTTGAATGAAAGTGCTCAACTAATAATTTTGTTCTAAGCGATATATATCTATATATATATATATATATATATATACATATAATTAATAATTTACAATATTTTTTTTTACAAATTAAATGTAAATAATTACGGAATTAATTATTTTCTCTCAATTGCTCTGCAGTTACCGACTTACAAAATAAGTATTAAAATAAAACAAATATTTATCGAAACAACCACTTTCTAGGTAAATACCCACACATACTGCACATTGGATTGTACAATAGATTACAATGAAATTAAACGAGGAAAATGTCTGGCAATGATCAATAAAATTCGATCAATCCCTTTTTCCAACTGCAAAAAATAAATGGACGTTTACAATATATGTATTAATATTTAATGTTATATGTAGAACATTGTATTGTGTTTATCAATAATGTATACAAGAGTTGTGAAGTGGTGAAAATATTTTAATTTATTTCTTGTTTAAATATGGCCAACAAATTTATTGATTTTTTTTATTTCTGGTATACGAAATTTTGCTTCTGGAAATCGTTTATTTTTATGCGACAATAAAGTAGGATTTATTGAGCGATTCGCTTTTATATTTTTTTAGGAGGAATTTCTTAATAAAGCCCGCGTGTGAAATTTACTGCCCGGCCGTCTAATATCTCCCGAAATGTCATCAAAACCATTATCCGGCGGTGTAAATTGAGAGAACTGGCAGGATTCGACGCGATGAATGTATAACGTGTGATAATCTGATTCCGAAGGTGTTTGTTTTAAAAAAATCGTAAAAAAAAGAAGTAGCGATGAAATGTTTGTAAATAATAAATAAAAATAATTGTAGAATGTGAAATAAATTAATAACGTACACGTTAAACTTGACATTTCCTGTACGGAATAGCCTCTATTAATATCAGGTTATCTGGAAAATAACGCAGGTTTTGCAATTGTTTTTATTTGTTAATAGCAAAAAATTTATATCCTGTAACTCTAATGTAGATCAAACTTAATGTTTTTTAATATACATTAACATTAAACAAACTAATACAACAATATAAAACTAGCAGAAAAATTCGTAATGTAGAACAGTTAAGAGACGATAAAACGATATAACAAAATAGATGAAGACATAAACTAATTAACTTAATGTTTTTTTATATATATAAATAATTCACAATTTTAATTTGTACTGAAAATTATTTAATTTCATTGTATTTTACTAATAATTATACATTTCAGGGTGAATGTATATTTCTGGAGTCAAGTTATATCAACTTTTTAGTATTAATTTATTTACGGAATATCCTTTTTTATTGATTTACTTAATACTTCTTGAAGTGAAATCAATATTTAAAACGAGAAATTGTTATTCTTTTCAAATATTGTTATTAATTATACTTGAAGTGAAACTAATATTTATAAAAAACAACAAAACGAGCGACTTGCAATAAATGTTTCAATAGAAAAACGTTTTGCTCGTTGGCTCGACTTTTCTCTAAAACTGTCGTTTTAAAGACTAGGAAGTAATTACGGCGAGAACAGATCCCTCGGATATATACGAGCCTCACGACTTTTCAGGCTCGTCGCGTTCTGCGCCTTTGAAGATAAACAACGGAGCCGGGCTCAAAAAGGCGCATAAAACATCCGCGCGGGCCCCGTAAACTCATACCCTTTTACTCAATACCGGCTGTAAATTAGACGCGGGGATTATGTAAACAAGTGTAGCGCGATCGGAGATCTCGGGACACTCCTCGTCGTCTTTGGGGGGCGGCGGCGGCGGCGGGGGGAAAAGCGCATGAATAATTAGTCGACGTTTTTGCTTTTATTTCGAAACAATGGGCGAGAGAATCCGCGGTTTCGTTTCAATTTGTTCGATTATTTATAACGTGTTGCGAAGTGAAATCGTCGTTATGTTGTGGGCGAGGGAATGATGGGTTTTCATAAATAAACAATCATTTCGGAATTTTGCATTAATTATATAGTGGTGGTGAAATGCAAGAAAATAGATTGTAGTCATGCAGTTGTTTCTATGTTATATTAAATGTACGCCCACTATAGTGCTTTTGGACACGCCCTTAACACTATTCATGGATACGCCCACATTAGTACTCGTCGACACGCCCACTTTATCATCACACATCACTACATTTTTCATTACAAATGATTTAATTAAAGTAATATTCCTTTTTTGGAATTCTTGAATAAACAATAATTTCGGAATTTAATATTAAACACTATGGTGGGCGTGTTTTAAGGCAGAAATAACTACACTATCACTCATTTACTCACTACTACATAGTGGCGGTGAAATAAGCTATCAATCTCCACGCCACCACCATGAAGTAGTGGTGGTGAATGCCAGAGTGATAATGTAGTTATTTCTATCTTGTATTAGAAACACGCCTACTATAGTGTTTTTGGACATGCCGGTATTTATGGACACGCCCACATTAGTACCTGCGGGTGTTACTACTTATCAAAACGCTCACTAATTTTGCCCAATGCAAGGCAAGGGTAATGAGGGAATGCAGGTAACAATAGATATACCCATCCTCACTTCTAATGTTACCTGTATTCCCTCGTTGTTTCTGCCTGAAGTATTTCTATGGAAAAAGCCCCAAAGAACACGCCCACTATAGTGTTTTCGGACACGCCTATAACTCTATTCGTGGACACGCCCACTTTATCAACGCGTCTGTTATATTCATCTGTAGCGGTGTATATTAAAATAAGATCATTTGCTGGCCGAGAAAATGAATTTTCAAAAATAAACAATCGTTTCAGCATTTTGTATTAATTATATGGTGGTGGTGAAATGCGCGTTCGTGCAGAAATTTGTGAGTTGTATCAGGGACACGCCTACTTTATCAATACGCCTACAATATTCTTGAAAACGATTTGAAACTGTTTATTTGTTGTGAAATTATATAGATTCTCCTTTCGCAATGAAAACATCAAGATGAAATCTTAAGCGCTAAATTTACATTAAAATCAAATTAAAAAAAGCCACATATTATATCAATGAAAATATAATTTCGTTAGGAAATCTAACAAAATTATTTTAAAATTATAAATTTATTATTTAAAGTGATTATAAATGTTCTGGAATATATCAGATAATGGAAAATAGAAATATCAATTTGATATATTTGTAAAAGAAATCAGTACTAATATCCTTAACTTAAACTGCGTTGGCTTATTACAATATTATTAAGAGCAATCTTGATAATGCTGTATAATTTGTAAGAATTTTAACCTGTAGTATTTTTAATTACTATAATTACAGGACAAGAATTAAATTAATTAAATTGAAACATTACGCAACGCCGAGAGAAAATCAAATCGATAATTAAAAATCGAATCGCGAATCAACAGAAACCGAATCCTGTAAATCAAAACACGCTTTATATGCTAATTACGCTAAATTCCACCCAGCAACGATAAATTAATCGCGCACGAATTAAATAGCATTCCGCGGGGCCGTACCTCAATTATTACGCGCGTTTTATCATTGGCCATTGCGTGTATTTGGGCCTACTTTCCCCGGCAGCAAAGCTGCTACTTAACTGCTGCCATTCAGCAGGAACGACCGACGCCCAATGCGAGCGCGCCGTCCATGCGCCGTCTTTCTCTTTTCGCTCGATTCAAATGTGCGTAGAGCGAAAAGCGGCACACGCATTAATTAAAAGAGAAAAAGAAAAAAAAACTACAGGAATAAATCATTTCGTTTTACTGTTGTTTAGGAGGTGTAATGATACGATTGATAAGGATCTAGAAATTTTGAAAATTATGGATGGCTTCCGTAACGATTTTTGTCAAATCTGATTCGAGGTGTTTAAGTAACACTAAAGAGAAATTGTTTATTGATGGATGTGATTAATATTAAATTATGTAAACGCAAGGAAAATCAAGCGAACTATTGAAAATGCTCATTTAAATATAGTCCACCAGAATAGTCGGTTCAGTTTAGTGGGAGGTGCCAACACAAGCATGCACAAGCATGCATACGCACCTAATACTTCCTCGTTTTGGGTTAACCAAATACCAGTACACAGCACAGCCCATTAAGGTAGGCATTCAAGACAGTATAGAACAATTTACCAATCGAATACAGTAAGTTGGAGGAGGAATTATATTTATTGTATGAGATCGGTAATTCATAAAAATCATGATGCTAAACGAATTACTGCCATTCTGATTAGACACTGTAGACTCGGAGCATCCCTCCACAGATTGGGGATTATTGGATTACTAGATTATGGAGGGTACTATTTGGAGGATGAAACCGTGGAGCATATCCCATCCAGTGCTAACGTCCAGCAAAAAAACATACTAGCTGAAGAATAGTCAGAAATGGCGAAAATCAGGGATCTACCTGTCTCGGCACTGCTAGTCCATCTTGACAACATGGAATGGTTGTGGTTATTAATAAATTCAAAAACTCTACAGGAAGGAAGCATTAGGGGCCTAATAAAGGATGTGTGTGTTTATGAGACATAATTTTTCTACAGGCATTCTGGGCTGTTCTGTAAGGCAAATGTTAAGTTTAACATACACGTTACTTTTTTATCGTCACAGTTTAAGGAGCTTTTATAATACTATATATATATATACATAGAATGTGAAGTTAATTAATAACGTACAAGTTAAACTTAACTTTTCCCATACGGTCTCATTTTTACGCCAAACACAATAAAAATCTGAAAAAAAAAAACGATGTTACTTTTATTCAACGCTATTTTTTTTTCTTTCAGAAGAATTTTGTGCACCTTCCACAAAACCATAACTTTCTTAAAGTTCTTCATTTATTAAATTATTAAAATTATCGATTTTATATAACACCCTATAAAATAATAAAATAAACTTTAATCGTAAGCCCATTATTTCCACGTGAGTGATTTGTTCCTGTAGTAAAAAAAACGACCACGAACGCAAGCAGAAAACATGTAGGTTCCAAAAAAGAATCCGGTTTTCATTAAGTGTAATTTTCAATTCATTGCAACCGGGCAAAGCCGTTTAATTTCGTCCTTTTTTTTCCTTCCTCCTCTTAATACAAGACAATATTTTCACCGGCCGAAACGAGGCCGTGAAACAAATTTACACATATTTAATGCAAAAATCCGACGCGCGTCTTCCTTTCCTTTCTCCCGGGCCCAACAATTGCGATACGCAATAAATTCAACCCGGAAAATAATAATAACAATAAAAAAAAGAGCGCGGAGAAAGGATCTCCGCACCAAGAATTTCTTACCAATTGCGTTATTTATTCTTTTTGTTGTTGTTGTCGCCGGTTATCATTCATCTTGATTGTTTCGTTCTTTTAATTAAAGACTGCACTTGATTTCGGTTCACACTCTCGCAGTCTGGAAGTGAGTTCGGGTCGCCGGGATATTAATCATGTTTACTTTTACTTTTGGGACAGCATAACAAGTACCCTCGAGTTGTCCGAGCGGCGGATTGTTGTTGATGGGGGACTGAAGGCTGAATAATTGGAGATTTTTTTCGGATTTTGATTGTTATCGCAGATTAATTTATTAAAAAAAATTGCATTCATTGAAAAGCTCACGCATGATTTTAATTCTTGATTTCATAAATTATTTTATTTAATTAAACTAGAATAAATGCGAAACGGTGTTAACAGTACGACCCGCAGGCGTTGATCTTTATTTAATTAATCAAAATATATCCTACAGCAAATGTCATTTTATTTATCATTAAAAAGTAAGTGAAATAATAAAAAAAAATCTAGACGTGCAGATATAAAACTGGAGTTGTCGTTCATATATAAAGTAGAAGTTGTGTGTTAATTATAAATCCCTTGTGATTTATAGGGACCATAATAAAAAGTTCCCTTACAACTTTTTTCACCAAAAAATAATTTTAGAATGCAATGGACTGAAACTTTCTGAAGATATGGTTTAATGTCTTCTGAAGCCGAATCTGCCATCAGAATGTTTTTATTCCGACTACGAATGTTTTTTTCGAATTAAAAGAAAAAATCAAAAAGTTCAAAAGGGTACCCTTTACAACCTTTTTCATAAAAAAATAATTTTAAGCTGAATTGGGCTAACACTTTCTGAAGAGATGGTTTAAAGTCTGCTGAACCCGAATCTGTCATCAGAAAGTTTGTATTTCTTTTAGAAATATTTGTTTCGAATTTTCAAATAAAACTCGAAAAGTTCAAAGGGGTACACCTTACATCTTTTTCCATAAAAAAGTAATTTTAGGCTGCAATGGACTGAAACTTTCTACAGAGATGTTTTAAAGTCTTCCAACCCCGAATTTGTCATCAAAAAGTTTTTATTCCGTCTAGAAATATTTTTTTCGAATTTTAAAAGAAAAATCAAAAAGTTCAAAAGGGTACCCCTTACAACTTTATTTAATCAAGAAATAATTTTAGACTGCAATGGGTTGAAACTTTCTACAGAGATGGTTTAAAGTCTCCTGAACCCGAATCTGCTATCAGAAAGTTTTCACTCCGTGTAGAAATATTTGTTTTTCGAACTTCCCATACCTGATACCTACAGTATTAGAAGTCAAGAATATATCAAATCCGGCGTGTATTCACTCAAAGAATTATAGCTATCTTAGTCAACACCGCGGGCAATTTGCGCTGCGTCCATCGTTTTGATTAATTTTAATGCGTGTAATTATAAAACGTACCTCCATTTCTATACCCTCTAGATGGTAAATGTTAATAGAGCCTGATTTGTGTAGGCAAGTGGGTGTCTCGGATCGGCGTTTATTTCACTTTGCGCGCACCAACGAGTGGCCCGAGTCGAGTTATCGACGTCGTTTCGCAATAAAATAATAGATTCATTTGTTAAAGAACGCCGGGCCGTAAATTGTTTGCGTTCTTGTCGTCGCGTTAAATATTTTAATGATTGATAATAATAGCGCTCGGGGAATTTATCGGTTGTAATTTACGGCGATTTTGCAAACAGGTTGAGTTTGTTTATAGTTGAGTGTGTCTTGTTGGAGTTTGCTGAATAAGTGCTGTATGAAAGAGAAGTCAAGAAAGTATTTGCAGCACGTTCAAAAAAGAAGCTAAGACAAAAATTAAGAAACATGTGTTTTAGTAAATTAAGTCCCATTAAATTGGGATTGGGAAGTTTGGCTAATAATTATAAAACCACATGCAGGCAAAAGTCATCTATTTTGAATTAATTTCTCATTTAACCCGTGGTGAAACATATTTAATCAAATTCTATTAAAAGTCATCTAATAAAAAAACAAAGAATTAGAAGCACGAATTGCAATATTATTAGTGTTTATAATTAATCTCTTCTTGTTGGCTTATTTAAAAATGCATCACTTTTTGAATAATATAGAAAAGAAAAATCTCGGCTTTTTTTCAATTTGTTGATTGTTAAGGCTTTCACTTGGTTATACATTTTGAGTTTATTAAATAAAACACTTTTTTCACTTTGTTTGTATAACTTGTTATTTTATTTTAGTGACTATAGTTTCGAAGCATAGAGCATCATTATCAAACTAAGATATTATTATTATTCTGATTATTAGATGTAAAATTTAATTTAAAAAATAATTAAATTAAATTAATTAAAAAATAGTAATTACAAAAATTAAATAATGTGCTTTTTTTCTTTAACCCCTTAAGAAAAAAATAACATTATGATATGAATAGATCAGTGGAAACCGGTGATTTTATTCTCTCATTCAATATACTTAGAAGGAATCCAACACATTTTAAACACCAACCATTACTAATAACAAATCAATCTGCGAATCGCATACATCCTTTCAAGTAAAAGCAATCGCAATTAACAAGCACTGCAATCTGAATCCATTTCGCGGTGGTCTCTTATCACGTACGTCCCGTTAAAATCCGCATGATGTATTTATTCAACGAGCATATGTTGAAATATGCGGTGCTCGCGTGACGAGCGTATTATTATTAACAACGTGTAATTATATAAATAATAACAACGCGGGTTTATTGACCATATCGATGAGACGGTTTAAATATGCGTGCGTTCTATTTATATATGTTAATTGTTGGGAGGATAATTTTCAAGACATACGTGATTATTTAAATAGAATATACATTGCGAGATTTGCATATAATTATATATAAATACTTGTATTACAGACGTTATTTGTATACGCGGAATATTAATCTCGGCTTGCTATTAGTTGTAATGATTATTTGCAATATATATATATATATATATATATATATATATATTGCATTCACTATCAGTTTTGCAATAATTTTATTGCAACAAAAGAAAAATTATTGGCTATATATATAAGGTCTACCGGAAAGTTCTGTCCGTTTTATATGACAACAATTTTCAACACGTAGGGATATATTTATTTGGTGTATATTCGGCTCCATAGTTTTATCGCTTAATGGTATACATAATGACGCAGCAAATTAAAATTAATTTACATTACTCTTAAGTGTAGTGTGTAAAGCGGTAGTGTACCCATGTCCGCTGATAAATTTCATTTATGTTACTGTATTTTATATGAAATTCAACAAGGAAGGAATGCTACAGATGCATGTAGAAATTTGCTCAAAATGTTTGCTGAAGGAACAATTACTGATAGGACATACTGAAGACGGCACAAAAAATGGAAAGAGGTGATTTCGACCTTACTGATAAGCCAAGTTCTAGGCGATCATCAAAAACTTATTAAAAGGATCTTGCTCCAACATGTCCTGTTTGTGCCAGAACCTTTGCTCACAAGATCGGATAATACAGAAAGTGTTAATTCAGCTGAGTAAATAATTTTGAACCATATTCAGAAGATAACACTGATGAGGATATATTCAAAATCAGTGCCACATGAATTAAATCGGAAGAATTTTGATGACCTAGTCATCGTATGCACATCTTTGCTTGCTCGAAACAAAATCGAGCCTTTTTTGAACCGATTAATTAATGGGGATGAAACATGATGACAATATTGTAAGGAAAAGGACGTATTGTGAACCCGGAAAACCTAGCCCTCCATTATTAATATTGTGGGAGATTTAAGGATCAATACATTATAAGCTTTTAAAACTGAACGTAAATCTCAATTCGGAGAGGTATTGTTAACAAATGGATAATTTAAAGACAGCGGTTCTTTTTTTTTTCTCCTATTGGATATGCATCATGATAATGCCATTCCAAATGCTGCTTTGGGGACTCATAAAAAAATTGCAGAACTAGACTGGGAAATTCTGTTGTATCCGAAGAGTTGTCCTTGTGCCGTGGTTGCAGTAAAAATCATTGAATTAGAAGGAAAACAACGTTTAGAGAAAGAGAAGAATATTTTGACATAAGAAATGGCAAATAAAATTTGATGAGAGAGACCATTTGTTCAGTGGCGTAACTATAATGGCGCTAGAGCCCGCATTGGGGGGGGGGGGGTCGTTCAGGGGCTAGAAAGCCAAACAATAAATATTTGTTTGTTTTTCTTTAAGCACGAGTATTGAAATTTCCTTACCACCTATACACCCTTGTAGGCGCAACTCTTTTAAGTAAACTTAATGCCGTAATTGACAGCTTTGGATCCTTAATAATTATTTTGCATATCCACGAAAGGTAGCTACGCCTCTGCATTTTTTCTGGGCTGCATTTTATGTATTTCATTAAATTTCGACGGAAAACCTAATTTTTATTGACGTCACGTTTCATCCTGCATATTCATTATACACTTTTTTTTTATAATTCGTTTTAAAAATTTCATTATCCACGTTGATTAATTCCGGCGATGTATTTTCATCTTTTTTAATTGTTCGCGAAAACCGTTCCCATGATAAATCACGGCCCGAGAAATTTTTCCGCGCGCAGCCCTAAAACAATTCTCTTGTCAATAATAATATATGATAACACGCGTACACTTTCCGACGATAATAAATTACCGGCCGCCGGTAAGCGGACATTAAATGCAGAAAACGTTATCTTATAATGATGTGTCATGTTCATTTACTTATCGACATTTTGTATTTTTCTTCGGCGGCGATTTTAATTACAGCGCAAAACTTGCGAGCCGTTGAATAATTTATCATTTTTTTAATGTGTATTAACTCTATCTCCGTCTCGTTCTTTCGAATTTTTCGCTTTTTCCAGCACGGGATATCGTAATCGTCATGAAAGATAAGTTGTGTTAATAATTAATGAGGAATTACTTTTGTAAAAGTCGAATTAAAAATGGAAGGAAATTTTTAATAATTTATTCATATTTATTTCATACAATATGAAATACCAATGTCTAAATATTAAAGCCAGTAATTATCGTTATTATCGTACATTTGTACAATAGTTTAAAATAATACAATAAGTAGTATTTTTTTATCTATTAGCCAGTAGCCTTTCTGCCAAGGTTGATGATTTTTATGGGTGTTACGGGCCTATTGTGAGGTGTTAGTGATTTAAAGATGAGCAAAGAAACAGGGCAGAAAGACCTCTGGTCGATAGCCTCGATTGACAGACTAACACCTACATGTATTGTAATTATTTATATTGTTGAAATGATCTATATAGTCTGAATAAAGATATAAATGTTTATATATATAGAATGAATCAAAAGTTTTGATTTAATCAAATATATATCTAAAGGAAAAAAAAAACCGTACATATTTTATTATCGTCTATAAATTTCATCCGTGGCGATATCCAGTTTTTCTCGGCGGCCAAATTGGGCCGGACTGCGATTTTACTAAACCGGATCGTAAACACCGGACCGACGCCAATAAATAATTGGAAAAGCGATATTTCTATCGATTTGTATACACCCTATTTATTGCCATTATTCAGCCATAATCGTAAATTATTCGGGGCCGGAATTACAGGTGTGCGACACGCAATTAGCCGCTTTTACGACAATATTAAGGACTTAGAATATTTCAGTCGCGTGTAATCAAAATTAACTTTCACTCAATTAAAATTAATAAATAAATTTATTAATTAGGAATATATATATACATAATCCTTATTGACAAACGTAATACAACACCTACATATAATCATAATAAATTAAAGACGACGCAAGCGCCATCTTTTGCCTAATTTCAAGTGGCATCGACAACGATTTGGGTCTACAATGTAGACGACCGAGAATTATTGTTTCGTCCACTAAAAGAAGGCGAATTACATATAACTTAAAATATTACAATACATGCTGTAAGAGTGGCAGTGGTCTTTCCGCCTTAATTAGGAATACTACTACGATATCTTTATTTAAAATTATTTGTTTTACATATATGTACAATAAATAATGGAATCTTTCTTTCTTTTTGCTTGCTTAAATAGACTATCGAGCTGTGGTGTTTCCACCAATTAGGAATATTTTATTAAGAAATGCATTTTTATTGAATTGATATGACCCTTGATTATTTATATATTAATTGACCATTATATATTATATTATATTATATTATATTATATTATATTATATTATATTATATTATATTATATTATATTATATTATATTATATTATATTATATTATATTATATTATATTATATTATATTATATTATATTATATATATTTCAAATTTGTTAAATAAATAAATAAAATTTAACAAAGATGATTTCCAGAAATATTCCTTGTTTAATTTAATTGTAAATAAATAAATGCTGATTACCTTTTTTTAAATTAACTAAGAGAACACTTAAATGTTTTTTTTTTATTTTTAGTATTTAATAGATAACATTAGTGCATAACACTTTCACGGAATTTTCATATATTTCCCATTGTTTCGCACCGCGTCGCGAATATTTCACAATGTGTTTTATAATAACAATATTCATATATTAACGGCGTTGTCGATACTGCTTATACACATTATTTATTATGATGCAGATAAATCATGATGGTTGTTTCAAAACGCGAAGCACAACGATCCAGCGGAGCGTGAAAACATGGAAAAAAGTACGCATGTTGAACCGAACACAAACGCTATTGCCACAGCATAATATCACCAGCTTTTTGTTCTCCTCGCATAGAGTGTCTGTGTTATTTAAAACATGTTTTTACGATGAATTGTGTTTTATTTGTTGTAATTACACGCGTAACAATATTGTATCGCTTAATAGATTTAGTACAATATGATCGGGAAATTTCCTTGTCAAGTGTGCTTTGATTTATTATTAAAAAAAAATATGTTGGCAATAAAAGTAAGCACACTCTATAGATTATGTTATTCTAAAAAATTTAAGAATATCAAGCATTTTCATTTTTCCACCTGTTGCTACTCTGAAAAAGCTACCGTAAGGTTCCTCTTCCTCCCGGAACACTTACCTCCTTTTATTTTCCCTCTCTGTTGATTTCAATTCTTTCTGATGTTGCGATACGGCTTGATGTATATTCTGCGTACACGAAAATGAGACTGCGCTCATATTTTATTCATGCGGAGTTTAGAGCAAATACGCACATTCGGTTTTTATAATTGGCCGTAAATCCTGGTCGGCAGATTTTATCTGAATAAGAAAAAAATGCGGGTTGTTTGACAAATGACCAGGATAGTGTGTTTTCCCGAAAAAGGATTGTGAATAATATGAACACACAAAAATAAGAGGCATGTTATTTTCTATTCCACTTTAAGGATTTCGAATTGCTGTCGCACATCATTTATAATATTAAACAAATCACTTTTTATATTCAAAACGATTTTTTCATATAGCACTTTTTTGCATTTTCACCAATGCCCCACTGACGAGATGATTTTCTTGAGGTACTAATCTGACACTTTGTGAAAAATATTGCAATAATTAACGTAGGCTATTAATATTATTAGGAGTGACATTCAAAGAAGCAAAAAAAAGAAAGGCACTAAACAAAAAGCAGTGGACTTAAATCCACTGATAAATTCACAATAAATTACAATTAATAAAATTATAGTATTTAAATTAAATAGAAATAAGTAAAATTTGTATCTCCAATGTTCGGCGGGGTATTTGCCCGGGAAGTAGTTATTTTAATGTAGTTTTGTACTTACGTAACGTAAGTCAAAATATCACAGAGCTAAATGTGGAAATAATTTATTAATTATTTTCAAACCATTTTTATTAAATTCATATAATTCTGTTACTTATTTGACATAAAGATATATTATTATTATTATCATTTATTTCTTTTATAAATAAATCTCGCACGTAATAAACACAATACGCCTTTTAATAATAAACAATATAACAATAAATTAAGTATCTTAATTGATTGCGATCTAAATTGACAATAACTTTCTGTTCGGAATAATTAAAAGACCGCGCTGCTGCCTTTTATGCGTTTCAACGTCTTAATTCGACACCAATGGACAATAAATGATATATTTATACGCGCATTAATTATTCAAATTGGTAAATCCATTTGTCTCGGTGTAATTAATGCCCGCCACCCGGGAGAGGAAATTTCGTCCGTCCGCCCAACATTTGAATATGCATCGACGGACATTATCTAAAACCAATTTGAAACAAATGAAGAAGTAATTGACAATGTAATAATATAACGGGTGGGATTGATTGCTGTTTGAAGTGATTTATTGAAAACATCACGAACAACAATCTATCCCCCTCATATTCATCCGTTATCCATTAATATGTATATTTTTTTTGCTCTCCACAATCCTTTAAAAACTTACATTTTTTTTCGATAGTCATTTTCTTAGGCTTAACTAGTTTTAAATGCTTGTAATGGTGTACATATTATGATGTAATTTAATGTAACCATCAGAAATAAAGATTATATATTTATATATTATGAATTTTTTATATAATTCAAAGTAATTTTTACTAATAAATAAAAAAATAATTAATAAATATAAAGAAGGAGGGGATAGTGTTGTTGATTTATTAAAAACGCAATAAATCGTTTCACAAACAACAATCAATATTCCCCCCCTCTCCATTGTTAATTATTTTTAATTTGTTTCTAAATGAATATTTCACTTTACGTGTTTAATTAATTATTCCATTTAATCAATGAGACAAAAAAGGACGCTATTTTTCCAAAAAAAAAAAACATCTCGATGTTAATAAATATGTTATTTTAAATTTTACTAAGGATGATTCGAAATGTTATGTTAGCAAAGAACATACAATACAAATTGAGATTTTAATCAAAACAATGATGAATTATCGTTATAACATGATATATAATAATAATATGACATGACTGTTACCTTTAAACCGACGAAAATCGCAATGCAAAAAAAAACCTCCCGTTCCTCCAGCAACAATGAAGCGTGAAATTCAATTAAACCCCATCCGCGCAGAAATGCGGCGTAAAACGTCAAGCTCATTAGCATATAAGAGAACCGTACACGACGGACGAAGAAGAGACGAGCTTTCGAGTTTTATTAATTTCACATTAAACTCCTCGTGAGAGCGTTAAATGCTCGGACCTCCTACATTTAATAATAAATGCATTATTAATGTAACGGGGAAACCGTACGGACGAATGAAAGAACGAAGGACCTTTCGCACGCAGAGAGAGAGACACAATTAAATAATTTAATTATAATTTATCATTCTAATTTATAAGCGTGCGGTTGCATAAATTATGGTAATTACATAAACTAATTACGCGGATCGCGAACAATTCATCGGGTTTTTGCGCTGCGCGCGCTTCACGATTTGTTGGCGATTTGTAATTCCGAGATGTTTTTGCTTTGAAATAGTAAAAATGAGATTGTTATAACGGATTTTAAATAGCGATTATATAAAAAAAGATGTTAGAATTATTATAAGCATTTAGTTATAATTTGTATGCACTCATACGTTTTAGTATATTTGTTTGCGTTGTAGGTTAAGTGGAAGAGCAGTTTTAGTTGAACTCAATTAACTAAACTTCGCCTATTCTGTAATGTAATTTAAATTGTAACAGCATATATTGTAGGTGCTATTTTTGAATTACCCGCCTGCGCGCGCTATCTAACGCCACGGGGAAGAAATGTATTTTATGTTGGTTAGACTTATGAGATTTTAGGGCAGCTATGTACAGGTTGAATGATTAGAATGTTAAGGTTACGTTATGTTATGTGAAATTGTTGTTGGCGATTAACAAATGCAGTCCGTCTAATTTTCAACCCCACGAAGAAGCCATCCCCGACTACAATATATATTATATATTCGAATAAAGACAATTTATTATTATTGTTATTTTTCCAGGATGGGATTATGTGAGGATTTTTTGAGCAAAGGATGCAACAAAAAAAGGGAAGACCCAGGCATGTTCTTCACGAATGCCCAGTTCTGTTTACTATAAGACATTCCATGTGTAAAAGAAAACTTCGAAATAGTGATGATTCCATATGGAATCGACTTACAAAGAAATCCGGACCATAGCCGGATTTCATACGATAAATTATTTTTTTCAAATAATCTGAAAATATACCAATAATAGTGTAACAGAACTAATATTAATATCACAAAAAATGCACATTTGTAAATATATCAGCATTGTAGATTAAACAAAGGAAGAGACAGATCCTTTATTTATCACTGACGCTGATCTATTTACAAATGTGCATTTTTTTGTTGCTCTTCCAATGAATAAAAAATATCAAACACATGCAAATTACAATATTATGCAAATCCATGGGAACTAATTCAATAATAGATGCTGCTTATTACACAGATAGCATCGGGAGCGAACCGGTCGTGTGGCAGATTAAACTTAGAGCAAACCCATGTCAGTGTTAAATACTCGAGCTTTCCTCTCTTTTTCGCGTTGCGTTACGCTATACCCAATAATTTCGATTAGATTAATGGATATAAACACCCGTGAGAAGTCCGCATCGCGTCTTGATATTATAATCGGCCTGGAATATGCGCGTTTCTTATCGCTTATGAGTGAATTCAGACCGCATCCTGTACGATGGGATATTTACGGATGGATTAAATATGCGATATGGGGAATATTTCAGATTATTGAATTGGATTTTCTCTGATGGACGGCCATCAAGAATGTGTTATTTTGAAGAAGCTTTACTTACTTTATAATATGTTTATTGCATACAAAAATTATATCAATGTCCGATAGTCAATCGTCGAAAGACACCTTCCGCACGATTACCAAGAGCTGACCTGGGGAGGTTTTTGAGGGGCTACCATGGTTCAAACACTAACTTTCAAATGGGGATACTAGTGAGCGAGCTCAATAGATGAATATCACAACTAAAAGATCGAAAACCATTACAAGGATAAATATTTCTAAGCAGGGGATAACCGTCGCAAAGGATTACAGTTTCCTGAAGGGAATCTTTCATTCAAACTTTCACGACGAAAGCCACGAGCATTGTATATCTGGCAAAATGGAAACTTGTCATAGCCTGACGGTTGAAGCATCAATATTATACAAAAAAAATCAATATTCGTAATTATTACAAAAAAGTTTCTGAATATACACCGGAAGTCGTGTAAGGATAGTACGCAGTAATTATTGCTTGCTCGTAAGATTTTAACGCGAGCCGAAAACGAGCTTCATTGTTTATTCTCAATCCATACAATTTATCAACCATTACTTGAAATATTTCTTAAAAAAATGAATTTACGAATTATTAATCATAATAAATGAAAGACGACGCAAGCGCCATCTTTCGCCTAATTTCATGTGGCATATGATTAATATCAGGTATACAGTCACAATACAAGATCCGTTCAGCCGCCTTCATCAAAGCATTGCACAAGGAACACACTAGTCTGATGAGATTCGAAAAACCGAAATGGCCATCACTAGTTATCCATATGCTGGATGAATGCTGGCTGAATATTTTATTACGAATTATTATTTAATAATAATATTTCGTTTAAAAAGAAAACAATTCACAACGCTTTTATTTCAATTTTTTGTTTAATAAAAAAATACAGCACACCTTCAAGATAAAAAAAGTCCGCTATTTTACTTCTCAACATCAAGAAAACCTATGACTCTGTGTGGCATCAAGGTGTGCTGTACAAATGTCATTCACTAGGTGTTCCTCCAAATTAATATCCTCGACAAATTCCTGGTTAGTCGTACCATCTGTGTCAGAGTCCATAACTCAATAAACCTCAGCAAGGTCTTCCCCAAGGCTCACTCCTATCCCCACTACTTTATAACATGACCTATACAATCCCAATCCCAACCATTTCAATCCCTCCGCATATACATTACTATATGCTGATGATACAGCCCTCATTACCCACGCCCCAACCGTACCAAAAGCTGTTGGCGTTCTACAGGGACTGATAGACGATCTACAAACCCGGTATGTGAAATGGAGAATCTCAATAAATCTCAACTAGTTATTCTCTTCCACAGTCATAGTAATTCTCCTTATGAAATTAAAATTAATAATCACTCCATATCTGCGTCACACACATGTAAATACAGTGGTGTAATTTTAGATTCCAAACTCTCCTTCATCAACCACTCCCATAACCTCAAAGCCAAAGTTGAAAGCAGGGCTAAGCATGTAAAAAAATATTACTTAAAATTTTTCTTAAAAAAATACCTGCGAATCATTACTTGAAATTCATTTTAAAAATATAGTTTACTCAATTTTAATTTAAATATTTTCTAAAAAAAAAAACAATTTACGAATTATTAATTGAAATATTTTGTATAAAAATCAATTTTATGTATGGTTACTACAAATATTTCGTTTTTTTAAAACAACAATTATTTCAATCAACCAATCTGAAAATTTAAATGAATTTCAAATAAACCATCTCGAAACGCCGGCAATTATTCACGCTTTAATAACCCGCGACCTTCTAATTAATATTAAAAATAACCATCCCGCGGCGGTCCGCGTCCACTTAACCTACATACAAACCGTTATTATTATTATTTATTCTCCCGGCAAACGAATTCCATTGATGATCAATTTGCGTGCAATATTCCGAAGGAGTGAAGAAAGAAGACGTAGGAAAAAAAAAATGAGCGACGCGGCCGCGAGTTGCAACAAAAATCATAATACACTCTAATTGATTATACCTGTCGAAATCAATCAATCATTGAATCATTAGCGCGCGCTAGAGAGGAATTTAAAAAAAATGAAGGGGGAAATGCCAAGGAAAGGAGAATTTCGATTATTTCGGGATTTGTTAAAAATTCGACAATAGTGGATTGTTAGTGTGAAAAGAATAGTTTGAATCCCATCAGAGTTGTTTCTTTTCCATTTTATATATAATTAATTTAAAATTATACCTGAATGATGTAGATTGAAAATTTCTACAATTCATAGATAATCCCCTTTCCTTGACATTTCCCCAATTTTTATAGAGCCTAATTCGTGTTCGCGTTTCAATCAAAACGCGAGTTTTATATAAGGAAACAGCGCTTGCGATTTATTTAAAGCAAAAAAAATGTGCATTCGTTTTTGTTAACTAATATATAGCGAGTCATATAATTGGAAATTAAATGATTTAACGAGGTTAGTCAGATTTAATTTGATCACTTAATTATAGTTATTAATATAAAAATCGGAACTTGTTGAAATTTTGTGAATTGCAAAAAATAACGTATGCCCAAAAAAAAGTTGTAACAGTCAAAATGCATTTCACAATCAGTCCTAATTAGGGGTTCTGCATAAAAAAAACACATTTGGCTAATGATTTATAAAATTTAATAACTGTTATTCCTTTCTCTGCTATTTTAATGAGTAGTCAGATATATTTTGCATACTGCCTGTACTGTTAAAAAGTCAATCGATTCATTTTATCACATCCCTGGAAATATTCTACCTCAACAATCTACATTTACATACCCGCTTATTATGTTTAATCACCAATAGTTGTGAGCGAGTTACATAAAGTTGATTCGATTAAATAAAACACTGTAAACTTTCCTTCACTGGATGTTTATTTGTACTACAGATATATTTTTTGTGTGAGATTTGTATCAAATGTACATTTTAATCACAGAGTGAGCATATAAGTAAAAAAACACGTATACTTTTTTGTATTCACTTTTATTTCACTAGTGACTAATTCCAACTCATATGGCTTCTCCAACAGATAGAAGAAATACTCGTAGTATCAATTTTAATTAAGAGTTAGGCTGAAAGACCTCCGGTCGATAGCCGTTTCCCTTGTATGTATATATAAATTGTTGTTTTTAAATATTCTGTATAAAAATATACATTTGTTGGTTACTTTTGGGAATAAAGATGTTTATATATAATTAAGAGTACAGTTTTTGTCTCAAATATAAGAAATACTTACAATGACAATATTGATAATTATAATAATAAAGATTTTAAAAAAATATACACACATTAATAAACAGCTGCAATAATTCAAAATGCATTTCACTCTCAATCCTAATTAGGGGTTCTACACACACACATTCACAAAAAAAAACATCTGCTAATGATCTAATTCTTCCCAAATTAATGGCACGTAATCACGATTTTGATTGATTGGAATAGTGACGCAATCAAATAATAGTAATTTACACTAATTTGGGTCTACATGGAGAAAAACAATGTCGGATTAAAGAAGGTGCCAGTTCCGTCAATCATTCTGACGCCCGATTATTAATTGCTTAATGGGAATCGGATTTTTGTAATCGTGATTCATTGTTTCGAACGCGAATAGAGTTTAATCGACGTTTGATTGGTTTACCTATGGATTAATCTCAGTGATGTTGTCTTGATTTGCATAAAAGAAATGGAAATAATTGCAATATAGTGAAAATGTTTTATTAAATTAATTGTAGTCGGGGATGGCCTCTTCGTGAAGTTGGAAACTTTAATAATCGCTAACAACAATTTCACATAAAGTAACGTAACCTTAACTAATAATTCTCTACGATTTTTCAACCTGAACATAGATCCCCTAAAATCTCATAAATCTAGCCGATATTACGTTACGTAAGTACTTTAAAGAAAAGAACTACTTTCTGGGCAAATACCCCGCCAGACATTGAATTACATAATGTATACTTGCTGTTGCATATCAATAAAATATTGCATCATACAACAAATTTTTGATCCAAGAATCAATGTAAAAAAACAAAAAAGAACGTTACTTAACGTAAGGCAGACACATGTTTCGGGATATATATCCCTCGTCAGTACAGCTCTGCCTTACATAATTTAAAGATATTACCTATTTAATTCAAACGGGATCAAAGCGTAGATCTTTTTTTCAGTCCGATCAGCGGGGAGTTGTTCGTTCATGAATGATTTTTATCAATTTCCGAATTTTCTAATACGTATAATTTTCTTTCGTTGCTGATCTGACGTGGTCCGAAAGACCGAAATGGCCATCACCAGTTATCCATACGCTAGATGAATGCTAGTTAAATATTTTATTTAAACTCTATTATTAAAATTAACATAATTTGAATTATTTAAAAAAAAATCGATTGACTATAAAATCTTTTCTCACCATCGTAAATACACACTAGAGAGAAAAATAAATTTATTACCTATCAAATTATATATAACATTAACAAAATCCATTTACACAACATCAAGACAATCCAAACTCAACACCATAACTATGACTATCCTCTCATCGCGCAGATATTTCACCGAAATTAATCGATGACTCACCGCGGACAGATCAATCGGCTTAATAGAAAACAAAAAAAATAACTTGCATAATCCCCGCGAAACCGTTATTTCTATTGGGTCATATCGTTCTTTTGTGAAGAGCAATCTTCGTGGTCGCGGAGAGAATATATTGTATTGTTCGCCGAAAACTTTCGTCCGCGTGGACTTTCCTGCCTTGATTGTCTTCAATTTTACGCTCCGTCATTGTACATCGTTTCGAAGAACAGAAAAAAAATGTGCAAGGGAATAGAACAACAGCAAAAAAAAGTGCTTCGATGTAATTGTTGCTCAATAACAACAAAAAAATTGTAATAAATAATTTATTGGGATATTATGAAAATTAAAATATATAATGTTGTAAGAGTTAACTTTGTGGTATAATTAAATTGTGAAATTATTATAAAGTTAAATTTAACATTTATTCGTAGGGAGTAGCATAATATGTATATATATATATATATATATATATATATATGAAAAGAATAATTATTCACTTGATTACAGTTATTTAAATGAAACACTGAGAAGTAGAGAGGAACATATAACGATATTATATAAGACTAAATAAATAAAAATAAATGAAAGCAATTAAAAAGATTTTAAATTAAATAAAATTAAAATAAAATTTCCACATTTAGCTACAATGAAATTTTGACTTACGTTACGTAAGTACTTTAAAATAAATGTATATCAAAACAATTACTTCTCGGGCATGTACCCCGCCAGGCATTGAATTACATAATGAACACTTGCTGTTGCATATCAATGTAACGTAAGTCAAAATATCACAGTAACTGAAGAGGAAATAACAAATATTTCTTACATAAAATTCGACTGACGGTCAAGCCTTTTCTGACCATCTTAAATGCATTCGAAGAAGAGAAATAAATCAATTTCTCTCCTTACCTACTTTTTTATATTAAATCATTTTCGTTTTCTTCAAGCCTGATTATTTTTGAAACACTCATCCGAACAGAAATCAAAAACGCCCGATTAATACATCAACTCTAATCAACTTTCTCCGCCTGTTAAAACACTTTATGTCCACGTATCGATCCGGAACATGTGTTTTATTAATTTTATTACAATCTCCGCTACAAATAATTTTATCTGGATTATCGGCGAGTTTCCCGATAAACATTATTATATGATAATTTAATCAACTGTTTTATGCTAATCCGGACAGTAGGAGTCTGAAAATATGCACCGCGTTGAATTGTAAATTTCCGATGTAGTAATCGGACCACACAGTAACATTCGTGAACGCGTGTTTCATTATTTGTAAACTCATTCATCCATAATGTGTATATTGGTTATATTGGTGATTGTATTTAATGTTGCGGTTTTGTGGTATTAGATGGTTTTACCCATTGATAAGAAAGAGTTAGATCTGTAACTCATCTAAGGAGGGACGATCATGAAGACGTTTTTATTACATTTAATTTTAGTTAACACTCTCCAGCATGTCGACTGATATGTTAGCTATAGCTTGACAAGTGTTGTTCTTAAGGTGATCCAGTGTCCTAGGATGATCGTTGTAAGCAATTGATTTTAGGTAACCCCAGAGAAAAAAATCACAGGGGTCTATTTCGTAAGGAAATGAAGCGTCCTGGAAAGTATTGCCGAAAAACAGTCATTGACATAAGAGATGTGTGTGCAGTAGCACCGTCCTGCTGAAACCACATATCTCCCATATCCTTCTCGTTTAGTGTTGGCAGGAAGAACTCTTCAATAATGTGGACATAACGGTCAGAAGCTACTGAATCAGCCCGTTTTTTATCTTAAAAAGTAAAACATGGACCAATTATTCCAACTCGCGATATTGCACACCAAACAGTCACATGTTTTAAATGTCCCCTACATTCAAAAACTGTGATTGTTTGGTGCTGATGAAGTTGTTTGGGATTTTTATGGCTTCAATAGGGTGTATAAAGTCCGTATAAGAAAAAAAAATATATAAATTCTATTTATTTAAATTTGTAACAGAGTGCCAAATACTTTAAATGATGAAATAAATATAATAATTTTAGTATCTGCAGAAATGTCTTTCTCTCTAGTATTTATGAGCACGTTTATTCTGAGTAATCGCAATACATACATAATTAATATCCAGCAAACAACAAACGACTCGAGCACGCTTATCACACGCTGGAATCTCTCCCGGACTCCCGTCCCCATCAGCTCCCCGGCTCCTACCTGCAGCTCGCAGATCCTTGTCTCTTGTCTCCGCGACAAGTGCGCGATGATTTTTCTCTGTCCGCTCCATTTATCGAAATAAGTAGGATGAAGTTGGCCAGACACTCGGCAGTGGGTGTTGCTTCAATTCTAATCTCGCATTTTTGCGTCGTACGCTCCGCTTGGAAAACTGAGGTCAGCCGTTCGGTAAGCAATACCACCCGCGTGCTCAATATAAATATATAATAAGCAATCATAAAATTTATACGATCCGGTGCATTTGCAAATTGTTGTATTCTCACGGCTCGGGCGTTTTTTTATTCGCGCCGGCTAATCGAGTCTTGTGCAACCGCAAAGTGATCACTTTTGCTTTTACGCTAATTACGCTCCGACGAGTGTTTAATCTTTTTCAGGATCGTGATTCGCGAGGAAAAATGCGTGATGATAATGGGGATATTATTCCACTGTAATAGCTCTGGTTATTTTTTTAAGAAGGTGAATTTTGGTATAAGTCAAGACAATGTAAGAAATGGAGAAACCATTAGAGTGTATGGATTCCTAAAAAAATGGACATAACGTCATTGTTAACTCTTTTTAGTAGCTGTAGTTGTGGATGAAGAACGAGATTAATCAATTAAAAGAACTGTAATCGTTTCAACTGCTTTACTTTAACTTTAACAAAATTACAGCTAGTCCCAAAGCAAGGGGGCCCGCAGAAAGGCCAAGCTGCGGGGTCTACCGTGCTCTCGAGCATGGATGTCTGAGAGGGACAGATACCTAAGTCGGAATTGCATCCCTTTCCGTGGCATCCCCGTGTCCCTATCTTGTATAGAGCTAACTACATGCGGCGAGGTCGACTCAACTCTGGTGCTCATCACCATTAAATGATAAATCTGAGGTGGGTCGTAAAAAAAGCCCTTTCGGTCCACACGTGGGTTGGCACGGGCAGTGGTTTAGATGATAAGATGTCGATACCATCACGAACGAACGGTGTTCAAAAACCGAAATATAAAAGACCGGAGCAGGACATCATCTAGTAATAGATCATGCTGCTGCGTGCCCCAAAGCAACTAGGGCAGCAATTTTAATCACAAAGAACACAACGGCAAGGCAATAGAAATTCTAAGAAGGTTAGCGAGGGAGATCAATAGGATTAAATTAAAATTGGCAAATTGAAATTTTGGGAATGGATGAAAGGAAACATAGGTGGCGATAAGACAAGCTGAAAATGAGCAATAGCAGAAGTGACTGAACAATGCAGGAAAAGAAAACCAAGAGAAATAGAGCAAGGGGAATGCAAATTGCATGGAAAGTAGAGGAAACAGGGAGGAGTTATATTCTATCGTTGTGGGAAAGTCGGTGCGTAGATTCAAGAGAATGGAAAGACTATATGAATGTGGAGGAGAAGAAGAGGCCCCAGCACTTACTAACAGAATTTAGGAACGCAACTAGAAGAACCATTGCAAAAAAACAGTAATTTGGAATTGCAAATTAGTGACAAGGAAATAGACGTGGTAAAGTTGAAGCAATGGGTAGAAGACAAGAGGAAGAACAGCGGATAAAATAAAGCAAAAGATCACGTAGATTAAAAGGTAAAGGAGACAAAAACTCAAATTAAATAAAAAGGATTTGAAAATAATTAACAAATTATTTCTACATTTACAGAGAGACATTAACATTGACAGAAACTAATTTGTGATGGTTTGAGTTGAAATTGATACGGAATGAAAATAGCCAAGGACTAAAGCTTTTAATAAATCTGAACTTCTGTTATGTTATAAAAACAGTTAACATGGTAACGGCTGAGACAAATGAAATAAATATAAGTATACATGATATTCGTGTAGTTTATAATTTAACATCATCCACGTCGTCCGGAGAGATTGCCAAGGTTATACAGCACTCATAGGATGATCAGCGGGGGGATAGTAAAGGCAACTGAGGTAAGCCATCCCATCAATACACTCTAAAAATTAGCGACGGTCGATGGATTTACCCTGTCTATTGACCGTTGCTAATTTTTGGAGTGTATTGTTGAGATGGATTGTCTCGGCGGTGTTTTTTTTTTTTTTGAAGATAGTGGATACGGTCATGTAATGATGTCATGATATGATCTTGTTGTATTATTTTATCCTCTGGTCTTCCTCTCCACTTCTCTTCTTCCATTATTTCTTCCACTATTCGTTCAAATTTTTCCACGTCATTTTCGTCGTAACTAAATTGTAATTTAAAATTACAGTATTTTTCATGAATGCTCCGAAGCGAAAGAGGGTGTCTTTGAGGATAAGAGGGGTGAGCAATCGATGGTCATACTGACTAGCGAAAACAGAACGATCCTAACCATTGCCATATTAAGATTTATAAATCCGTATTGTTAAAGCAAAATTATTATTCACGTTTTCGAGAGAGGAAAAAAACATTCTGAAACAACCCATACTTTTTTTATTAAACAAACAGATCCCTAAATACTTTACAACAGAAAAACACACTTTCCAAATAATTTTACAAAAACGTATCGCTGGCTATTAATATAAATAGAAAAGAGTATTTACTCACTTGGTCATAGTTATTTAAATAAATTAAATAAAAATGTTTTGAAAATAGTTAATAATTTTTCTCCGATTTTGCTAAATAAGGCTATGATTAACGAACCGCAATAAATTAAACAAATCGATTAATGAATGACGGTTATGCATTCATTGAAATAACGTTACATAACGGACTGACAAATATACAGGAAGAAGATTCTCTGGCATCTATGGGGGTACTATTATCTCCTTTCTTTCCTACGAATAATAGCCGGTTTCGATATGTGGGCGTATTTCCAATATAATTTGCATAACAATGGAGGAATAGATATCGCGAAATTAATTTGAAAAAAGGACACACTCCGTAATCAAGTCAACGAATGATTTTGATTGTAATAAATTATTTAAATGATAAGACTTAAGCCGGTTGTTTTTATTAATTGTTGCTTCAATTTAAAATATCAGGAAAACGTTTTGAAACACGATGCCCAGACCCTGGTGACTCCATATAATTCTCAA
This sequence comes from Philonthus spinipes, assembly GCA_963082785.1. NCBI lineage: Eukaryota > Metazoa > Arthropoda > Insecta > Coleoptera > Staphylinidae > Philonthus > Philonthus spinipes. The sequence goes on from OY720314.1 coordinate 23,000,530, forward strand.
AGTTCACACATTTATTAAGAATTGTTGAGTAAGTTTAACTTGGTTTGTTTTATTTGTTTATTTATTAATTTACGGATTTCTCCTTTTTCAATATTACAAAAAATATATAATAACATATACAATATAAATAATTACAGTTACGCAAACCAAGTGAAACTTACTTAACAATTCCTAATATTACTAAAATGTTTTACCAAGTGATTAATGAGACTCAAATTGAAAATATATTCACATATTTAGTTCACCAAATCAAAAAAAAAACAATAATTGTGTATAATAGCTTATTTAAATTATATAAAAAATATTTGAAAATAATTAATAAACTATTTCCTTATTTATCTACTTCTTATATTAATAGTTGTTATAATTTTGAAAAATGGTGAAATTTCCGTAAATAAATATAATATTGGCAGAAAGGCTACTGGCCGATAGCCATTTATCAAAATAAAAATGTTCTACTTATTGTATTATTTTAAACTATTATACAAATATATGATAATAAATATAATAATAATAATAATTAAACCAAATTTAATCGACACAAAAAAGCTGGACCTTAATTCAATTCGTTGATTATTGGGATTTCTGCTTTATACAAAAAAATGTTTTACATCGTAATTCGCAACAGTGAAAACGTTTTGTGTATTTAATTCACTATGTTTTTTTTTGCTTGTATATTACACCTTCGACAACAATCTTTTTTTTGTTTCTCTGGGTCGCGAATCGTAGCATTGTCCCAAATTTCAATATCCTCGTGAATAAACATGAGCCCAATTAGCCAAACAGGAAACAAACGGCGAGTCTTAATCCCCGGCGTGATCGATCAACAAATTAAATCATTAATCGCGCTCGGTGTTTAATGTTGAAACCGTGTATGTGTCGAATGAAATTAATTAGCGAATAATTAACTCTCATACCGGGAGTGCATTAAAATGACAAACGAGAGATAATGTGCGTTTAATAAATAAATACTTTTTGAATTTTATTCTTATATACTAGTCCGTACTTATGTAACATAAGTCATAATAGTTTGTTAAATCTATTATTTTATTATTTGATCTATTCTATTTTATCATGTATCTTTGTTACTGTATGCAATGGCCTCCGTTAATTAAATAAATAAATACATAAATAATTTCACAGTAGCTAAAGAGAAAATAATTTATTAATCAATTATTTTCTAATTGTTTTTATTTATTTATGTTGGTATATTATTCTTGATAATGGCATTAAGCCGAAACTAGTTGAAACAAAAATAAATTAAGCAAAACAAAACCAAGTTAATGTTATTTCTAAATTTTAATCGAGTTATCCTTTTTATTTAATTTAATAAACTTTTTACTTTGTATAATTTGGATTGTTTATTCTTATCAATAGTTTCGACAACTATAATCAAGGATAAATAAACCAAGTTATACAAGATACGACAGAGAAATTTACTTTTTTGAAGAAAATAGTTTATTATAACAATATTACAATACAATATATTGATATTCCTTTTAAATTGTATTCATATCTATGAATTTGAAGAAATTCCAGTGTGCAACACTGAGATACAATTTAAATGAATTAAATATAAATGGAAAAAAAAAACATCTCTAAGGGGATTTGAACCCATGTCGCCCGATTTCTAGCCGTGTGAGTTACTAACTAAAACACTTCAGATGGGAACAGGTTAATGCTGTGTATGTGAATGTTCTCTGATTTTACTTCACATTTCTCACTAACTAATACTGTAAGTATTTTTTTTCCCTTAAGAATATTTATAATAATTGAATTGTTAGCAATGAGATTAGTTATTTCGCATCGTTAAGAATATTTATAATAATTAGATTGTTAGCGTTAACCTTAAGAAAGTGATAAGTAAATGTTGCGCACGCATTGGCTTAACGAGTTGATTGATTCCTTGCGGTCGACGGATAACGTGATTCCGCGATTTATTGGTTCATTAGTCGGTAATGACGTTTTTCTTTATTTGTTTAACGTGAGGAATTTCATTCGCGCGGTTTTTTATTTCTTTACGAATATGATTCTTCATAAATTGAATTGCACAATAATCCTTGTTCTGCTTGTATGCAAGTATAAATAGCTGTATCAATGATTTTTTATTAAATCATATCTTCAATTTGAGTGTGATAAATCACTTGGTGAAACATTTTAGTACTATAAGGGAATGATGATTAAGATACACTTGGTTGGAATATAAGAACAATTTTTACCTGTAAAACAGACCATGAGTATCTTTATCAACATTCCCTAATATTATTAATTCATAATTTAAAAAAAAATAGAATTCAACCCCAAAGTGACGGAACGGCGCGTTGTTTCACGCAAACCTCTTGGAGTTCTCGATGCGCTTCAGCCGCCGTTTTCTTCGAATGAAAGAAGAAAAGCCACACTTCCCGCAAATAACGATTATTTGGCACAAAATCAGACATTTTCACACAGCCAAAAATATATGACGCAACAACAAAATCACTAATGTGTCAAGGTGGTTTGTTTAACATATGTCTAAGCTTGCTTCATGGCAACAAAATCACTAATATGTCTAGGCGGTTTGTTTAAAATATGTCTAAGCTTGCTTCATGGCGTTTTGGTTATGTCACAATCGACCAGCACTTACAACTGGAGCTATCTCTAGAAAAAAACTTTGTTGGTAATATATAAATTAATTTTTAATAAAATGACCGAATTTACTGGGGAAAATACCATGATGGACACATCAACTATCTTTTTTTTATTATTTCAATTTTAATTCCAATCAAATTATTCATTAATCCGGGTTCGAATTAATTAATCGTGGAAATTTCACGGGGCCTAATAAATGTGACTAACGGCATGGACATAACTAACAAGGAAAAAGTAGCTATAGTTAATCGTAATTGATTACCCCGGCTGCGCGTTCAATCCATGATATATCCTTCCCGATTGTTCATTTGCATTTTAATGCACCCGGCTACACGTGTTTGGCTTGTAAGAGGATCCGTCATTAATTAACAATTAAAAATGAATAAATAAAATGCTAATTAAGAAGTTATTTGAATAAATTTGGGACGACAATTCGAGCCTGTCTCCTCATACAAAATTCTATAGCATTTTAAAAAAAACATATTTTATTATTTGTTAATATTTTAAATGCAATTTAAATTTATTTTAGATCATATAATTTGCTTTTTATATTAATGATTTTTTTTCAGATAATACGAATTGTTAAATCAGATTTTCTGAATGTTTTCCAGGCATACTAAATTGAATTTAAGTAATATAAAAAGAATTATAGAAAACTAAAAATTACGAAAATATTCTTAACAATAGAAAAGGGTATTTGTTCACTTGGTCACAGTTATTTAAATATATTAAATAAAAATGATTTGAAAATAATTAATAAATTATATCCATATTTAGCTGTACTGACGAGGGATAGATCCCGAAACACGTGTGTGCAAATGGCCTTATATTAAGTAACGTTCATTTGTTGTTTCTACATTAAATTTTTCTCGGATCAAAATTTGTTGCATTATGGAATATTTTATTGATGTGCAACAGCAGGTGTACATTATGTAATTCAATGTCCGGCGTGGGTATTTGCCCGGGAAGTAGTTGTTTTAATGTGCATTTGTTTAACAAACGTAAAAGTCACAGAGCTAAATATGGCAATAATTTATTAATTATTTTCAAATCATGTAACATACGAATAATTTCCATCTATCAAAATGTTTAATATTTTTACATAATAATTCTGTAGATTTTAATTTACGCGGAAAATCAATTTTAATTACGAAAATCAAAACCAATTTAAAAAATTTCTAATCGACAATCGAATTAGGTAGCTCGAACAAGGATCATTACTCCTAATTACAAACCGTGACATTTTTACAGATCCAGGTTGCACGCAAGATTAATGATCCCCCTCGATCCTCTTCCACGCAACGCAAACCGAAACCCATCTCTTTCTTCCCAAATAAAATCAAATACAAAAAAAAATAGAGACAGAGAAAATCTGTTTTTCTCTCTCAAATACCCAATGGATTTTCTCTCTCTTTCATTTTTTCTGTAAAATTCAATGGGTTTTTCTTCTCTCTCTCTTTCTTTTTTCTGTAATATCCTGCGGATCATTTCTCTCTCCATTTCTCTTTATTCTATAACATCAAATGGATCTTTTCTCGCACTCGACCTCTCTTCATTTTTTTTCTGCCACTTCTCACTCTACGTAAATGGATGAGCGCGAAATGTGATAAATTAATTAAGAAAGAAGAAATATCGGGCCGTCGGTCGTTCCTGTCCATCGGAGTGTCTAGATAATTTATGCCGCATAAAAAAAGTCGGCCCGACGCTCGAAATTGATTAAAATATGATTGATTGTGTTTGATGTTCATTAAAAGCCATCTTTTTTTAGTTAGGCTCCGCGCGTTAATAATTTTCGTGAGGCTAGAAAGTTTCCCCGGGAGAAGAGATTTATTGAATTCGGCTCGTAATTTGGGAGTTAATGTGAAATTTTAATTACGGGCGGAGAAATTCATTTGCTACGAGATTGGCAAAATGAGAATGATATAGAATTTTTATATAAATAGAAAAGAGTATTTACTCACTTGATCACAGTTATTTAAATAAATTAAATAAAAAATATTTGAATTTGTTGCATTATGCAATATTTTATTGATATGCAACAGCAGGTGTATATTATGTAATTCAATATCCGGCGGGGCATTTGCCCGAGAAGTAGTTGTTTTATTGTGCATTTGTTTAACATCCTTACGTAACCTAAGTCAAAAGTCACAGAGCTAAATGTGGAAATAATTTACGAATGTGTAATTTTATGTGATTCTCAGAAATATAGATTCTCTATACTATATAAAACCAAACATAGTACGCGCGTTTCTTATTTAAATATTTTCGTGTTCTTTGAGTTTTGCAACAGATTTTAATTAAGATGTCTGAGACGTGTAAATAGTAATTTATTCCAATGGGACGGTACTCCTCGTTTTGTGCATTATGTATGGGATCTTTGTATGGTAACGTGTTGTTAAATAATTTAATTGCTAATCCCGAGAGTTGCGACTTGAGCAATCGCGCATTATTGGCAGTTGCATTCGAGCATTTCGATTTGCGATTGCGAAATTATTGCGAATCTCGATGGCACGCTACAATTGTGTGTGAATTGTACGAAAAAGAAAAAAAAAAACGATTTCCAACAATGCTAGAAATTGTTTTCTATGTATACAGTTTTTTTATTATGAGGCTAGCTAATTGTATAAAAAGAAACAATTTCCAGCATTACTTTGAAGTAAGATTACAAAACGGATATTTGAAAAATTACGAAGTCTCGTACTCAATTTAAATAAGTATTTTTTTTTATAACAACCTTTCGTCGGTGATTTTTTCGTAAACTTCCTATTCTTTTGCTGGAAAATATTTAGCTTCTTGATCAACTCGATCCTTCGATTGTCCCCTTCATTCATTCTGGATTGTCGAGAAAACGACAGAGACTGTCTTCCAGCTTGACAGTCTTCTTTAACTATGTTGGAAATCGCTTTTAAAATAAAATAAAGCGATTTCCAACTTAGCTTTCTTAAAATGCTGGAAATTGTTTTCTTTTCATACATGTTTTTTTATCAATAGGCTAACTTAATTATATAAAAAGACATAATTTTCAGCATCACTTTAAAATAAATATAAAAAACTTATGACGAAAGCTTCACCCCTATGCAAAATAAAGCGATTTCCAACATAGCTTCCTTAACTATGTTGGAAATCGATTTTTTCTTTTCGCATCGGGGTGAAACTTTCGTCCTAAATTTTATACATTTGTTTTAAAGTACTTACGTAACGTAAGTCAAAATGTCAGAGATCTAGAGGTGGAAATAATTAGTCAATTATTATTAAATTCTTTTATTTAAATAACTGTGAAAAATGAATGAATACTCTTTTCTTTACTCTTTTTGTATTGTTTTTGAGATTCATATTTTTTTTATTTACTAAAACATCCTTAAAATCACTTGTAACCGATTTTCTCATTAAGCAACAAGCAGCGTTAATAATTACACATTATACAACAAGACGCTTTCTAATTCGTTTGGACTCTTTATCTTTTCATCATTATCGTTTCGTTGTGTTGTATTTTTTTTTTGTTGATGTTGTTGCCTTTAGTGAAGAAAAAACTCATCCAAATGATTGACGAGAGCCCCCCCTATGCAATTAATTATTGCAAAGGCGCGAATTTTCAACGTATCCGTCTGTGTGTGCGTGTGGGTGTGGAAGAATTTTGACCTTATAACCTCTCCCGAAGAATGCGCGCGATTACATCTCGCGCGGTTCACACTCTTTTACCATTTTCGGAATTATTGGCGTAAATAAATTTTTCCAACAATGGGACTGTAGCTTATTCGCGGTTGTGCAAGCCCGCATAGAAAAAAAGCGATGAAATGAAAATTTATTAATTAAATAAAAACATAATAAATTAAAGACGACGCAAGCGCCACCTTTTGCCTAATTTCATGTGGCATCGTTGTTAAATGTAAATAAAAACAATAAATTACCGTACAGTTTTGGTTCCCGTAAGTGGGTTGCATGGGATATAAAAACTTAGCTAAGACTGGATGTGGAGAAACGACTATTCAGTAGGAAAATAATCGATAGGATATTAGATTACACAACGGACATTTGAAAAATTACGAAGTCTCGTAATCAATTTAAATAAGTAATTGTTTTTTTTTTATAACAACCTTTCGTCGGTGATTTTTTCTTAAACTTCCTACTCTATTGCTGAAAAATATTTAGCTTCTTGATCAACACGATCCTTCGATTGTCCTCTTCATTCATTCTGGATTGTCGAGAAAACGACAGAGACTGTCTTCCAGCTTGACAGTCTTCGCCGTTATCTCCTCCTCCTTCTTAACCTCCGGTGACACCACTTTCCTAGCCTCTATGTTCCTTATTTTAGATAGATATTGGAATTTTCTCAACCCCTTTTTCCTAAGGGCATCTCATTGCCCTCTATTCCTTCATGTCCTGACATTCATATTAGGTTTAATCGTTTTGCCTTTTGCCAGTTGCGTCAGAGACTCATGACACTTCAGAACTAGGCTCTAGTTCTTTGATGCTAATATTCGCCCATTTATTTCCCTTCTCCAGGACATGTCTGGAACATGGTAGAATTATTACAAACACGCTTTACTTCTTCAGGCTCAGTTGAACTACTGTCTTTATTCATCACACATGTGGCTTACATTATATTGGTGTTTACATATAGATGGCGCTTATTCATAGTTTGTAGTGCATTTTTTCAACGCAAACGCTAACACAAATAACAAAAAAAACTGCAAATCAAATCAAACCGATTAATTCACTCACGGTTCCACGCTAATCACCCGTTACAACTAATAACTACCTTGAATCCGTTTTTTTTTCCTCCTCACCTCTTGCTTCTTTCGGCCAACAGTAGCCATCAGATAAGGAATATATGAAATATCACAGCCTCTTTTTTTTCCTCTCTAGGCTCTCTTCCGTTCGTATCCACATTCGAAAGTGAATGCCGAATCCGACGGTGGTGATTTATTATTACGGATTATTTCGAGAAGGATACAAAAAAATGTGTATATATTTAGTATTTGTAATGCTAAGTTAATTAGCAGATGCGGGGACTTTTTGATTAATGGCGTTTGTTTGTGGTTGGGATTTTTTTTGTGTGGTTTTATGTGAGTTTTTGATTTATTAGGAAATGCTATTAGTTTCATGTGATTTTGTGAAAGGTTACTGTTATTTTTTATTAATTCAATTGTTTTTTAATAATCAATTATACCACACAAAAAATGATCGCAATTTTTGTAATCAAAACAAATATTTCAACGCCCTGTTCTTTTTTTTTTCAATATATTTCAAGCTTTACTATATCTAAAGCAGATGTCTTTTGGCTCTTAGGTTTTTCCATTAATCCTCCCATTTTTATCCTTTTGTATTTATACCGATGTTTGTAAATTTAATAATTCAGTTGTACTATTTGATTCTTAGTATCCGAAATGTACAAAATATGTGAAGTAAAGTGAATACAACCGTCTATATTTCATCTACAGAGTCAAGAGGCTTAATAATGTGTAAATGATTGTGATGCTTTATTTTTCTTTTGTTCATTGTTAAGGCTATCACTTGAGTTTATTAAATAAAACACTTTTTAAGTTTGTTTGAATTGTACGGTGTGTAATTTTGTATCATACGTGTTGTTTTTCACTATATTCTTCACTTCACTACGATCGAGAAATTCCAAGATTAGTTTGTATAACTTGTTGTTTTATTTTAGTGACTATAGTTTTGAAGCATTATCAAACTAAAAGTGCTTTATTTTGTCTATTTGGCTTGGATTACAACCAGCTATTCACACTAATTTTATTTAAATTTTCAGGCTGGTGTTTGGATTTGAATATCTCAGCGGGGATCACGTTGCCCTCAACAATCAGGACAATGAGCCCATTAAGGCAGGGATCAAGCCTTAAGTTCCATCACTCTGGCGCAACCTAAACCATCTAATCATGCTTATTTTAATATAATTTACTTCACATAAAGTTAGATGAGCGTTAGAATGAATATATCACTCTTTATAAAGAGCATCGATCGCAAACATAATACAACAATATCAATAATTAAAACACACACACTAATTACTAAACGTATGCAAATCAACCAGTTCGTTATTAATAGTTTTGTTACACGTATGATCGGCTTTGCCGTGACCCACTTCTGGCCAATGCGTAATTGTAATTCCGCCACTTTTTACTCCGGAATGGATTATTAAAGAGTGCAATTTTCATTATCCCGTGGTATTGTTTACCATAAAACAAATTGTCCGTGATTAATCCTAAGTGGTAGGTGCAGGCGATGTTTAGCTAGTTGCGAGATCCAGCCGGAGCGAAAATTGGATGTCGGGCGTAATGAATTCGCGTTATGGGTATCATTAAAAAAGAAAAAAAACAGAGGGGGGAAAGAGTTATGATTTAGAAATGAATTGAGCCGAGAAATTGATTTTGAATGTAATAATTAGAATTAATGTGAGTCTCAAGAATGGAATGCTTCACTCACCGTATACTCACTGGTCTGTCTATCTTGTTCCTATTAGAAGTTATAGGCATTTTTCCTAACCTCAATTAGTGGTTTTGACAAAGATTTTTTTATCTCAAAAACTGTTAGAGTTATGTAGACATAAATCCATATGAGTGGTTAGGAAATTGAACAGGGAATCCGAAAAATAATATAGGGTGTTCCATTTAAAATAATAAAATTGATAATCATTTCAGTTACTGGAAGTGAAAGAAAGTCAAAATATTTACTATAAGGTAGTCGCATTCAACCGTGCAATCTAGATTTTTGTTTCAATTTTTTCGCGTCGTCAGGAACCCCGAAAACTTTTAATGGCCGTTATTTTTGGCCCACCCTGTATATATATATACATATATATATATATATATATATATATATATATACAGAGAGCTTTTTTATCAGTATACATTTCCCCTATGTATACCTGCAAAATACGAGAGTCAAATGCATTAATGTATGTGTGTTTAGTTGCCTATAACACGCAACCGAACACACATATGCCAAATGGTCAACTAAACATACACATATTAATCGGTTCAATGCGTTTGACTCGCGTTTTTTGCAGGTACACACTTCACCTAATGTATACTGATAAATATATATTATATATTTATATATTATCTGAAATATATATATATATATATATATATATATATATATATATATATAATTCAAATAAAGAGAAATGTGTTTGATAAAGAATGGAATTCAATTGAAAACCTTGTCATGTTTCGTTGATGATTTACTGGTTATCAACAAATCAATCATTTTTAAAAAAATCAATTTTTCAAATCTAAGATAATTACAACATAATTCGTGTAATTATCACTCTATCAAAAAAACGACAGACGCTCGAAAAAAATCAGAAAATAAATTGCATTTTAAAAATGCAACAACCCGCGGCAGCCGTTTTGATCTGTCAATTAATCCCGCACATAAATCAATTATAATTAATACACGAGCAAGCAAAAAAAAGATCTCTTGACATTTCGGACTGTGCGTCTCGCAGAAACTTAAAGTGGGCCATAATTTTCGGCGGCCGCGGTGAAACTTGTAAACTCGCAGTGGTAGAATAATATTTATTTTAATTAATATTGGGCATGTTGAGAAAAAAAAAATCACATATCGATTCAGAAACAGGATTAAGTAGGACCCAATGCAAGTGTTGAAATGAATTTATAAGCGGCCGGTCGTACGCGTAATGCGCTCGTAATTTAGACGTTATCTTGAATGGAGGGAAAAAAAGGCGAAACAAAAATTGAGGGAAATTTTTATTTCGAAATTTCGATCGTTTAGTGTGTTGTTAATTGTAATTGCGTATCGGATTGGAATATTTTTTTGCGTGTTCTCGCACCTTCGCAAAATTAATTTAATTTAATTTATTAAAGCTTTGATACATTATACAATATTTAATTTACCCCGATACCAATTGGTAAAAGGGTACATCGATTATATATATATATATATATATATATAATATTTAATTTAATATGAACATCGACCGTTGTTTAATTAAATAATAAATGAGACAAATATTGAGCAAAGATTATATAAAAATACAATTTCAAAAACTTGTTGAACTAATAAACACATTTTTATCGTAGAACAAAGCAATTGAAGTTACTGAAAAAAAAAAACATATATTTTTAAAATGTATTATTTTTAATTAATTTCATCAATTATTCAAATTATCATTACGAACGAGCGAGGTGCGCAACTAGAGAAATTTAATTAAAACCGAGTACCACTTCTATTCACTGCGAACAGTTAAATTCGATTTAGTGGCAATCGAAATAGCATTTACCGGCCGTTTCGAGGCTCCGATTCGAGACGGCCATCCCCCTTTATTAACGGCAACGGCAAAAGAAAAAAAACCGAAAGCAATTAAGCCGAATAACAGATTCGTCACGGGATTTAATTACAAAAGGCCACAATTGAAAAACGAACCGAAGAAGCTTTCGTACGGAGACGCTCTTTGCTTAACGCGGCTGTTACTTGCGTTTAGTTGGGTAATTAATTGAATGAAATGTCCATAGAATTGAGGATCGTCCCATCATCCTTAATTGTATGCACATTTAGTGGTAGATATTTATGGCTGAATGTGAAAAGGGGTAACAATCCTAACTATGGAATTTTTTCACGTGTAAATTGTAAATTAACAAAATAAATCTGCCTAAAAATTAAGGCTATCATTAAAGAAATCGTAAGACTGAAAGTTCGTATTTTATGACGCATTTTTAGAAATCTTATGACTCGCATTGAAATCCTGGATATTCAACATCCCGGCTACGTTTATCATAGAAAACTCTTAATCTAAGCAACCATCTACGTATCTCAATGTGATATTTACCTATTATTAATAACTGAGGCTTCAACTTTGTTATACATTGTTTATCAATTTAGTAAAACACTTTAAATTTTGTTTGTATAACACTAAATTAGTGTTAATTTAAATTTTTTTTAATTTTTTTATTAAATTTACCTATTGAAAAATTTGTACCTCGACGACACATGAAACACTTCGCCGCACTTTGCACTCATGCTGCATGTTACAGGCTTTACGATATTCATAGGTCCATGGATTTACACATTTATTATTCATATAGAAAACAAAAATATCTTCTTTTTAATTATTCGTCACAATCCATTTCATCTCATCATCGACAATTCTCTTCTTCAGAATTTACATCAGATTAAAAAAAAAACAATCACGCCGAAATCCATAATGACATAACATCCTTTTGTAATTACGGCTCGTCTGTTAACGAAACACACACAAACAAAAAAGCGAAATAGAAAGTCCGTCCGAAACGACACTTACACTCATCTAATAAAGAAAGTACACATTTCCTAAAATAAAAAAAAAATATATATATATAATAATTTATTGTAAAGTACCCGAGGCTTGTTGAAGTAAAGAAAAAGAAATAATCCCACGCACTTTTACAGCGGAAATAAAAAAAAAGTCGCATCTAATAAAAGAGCGATAAGCATAAAGGTAATTATTTTAATTATTACAATGCTGGAGAGAAGAATATATAATGTGACGGAGATATCAAAAAGCAGATAAAGAAAAGGAAATAAAGACAAACAAGAAAGAGAGAGAGAGGGTAGAAAACATAAAAAGAAAGAGAGTAGTAGAAATAAATAAATGCAGAGAGGAAATGCATACATTTAATTATTTTATATTAAAATAAAAAAATATAAAAAAAGTAGGAAGAAAGACAATCATTTTTATTTAAATTATTAAAAGCCTTCACGACCAACTTAAATAAGATTATAATTATTTTAGTTATTTTAACTCTGAATGAAGAAAAAAAAACAATTTGTATCTTTTCATGTCCCTTCTTATACTTTTTACACACACACACACTTTTTACTTTTATTTTCAAGAAGAGAAATGAAGAGATACACACACACACATACACAAAGAGACAGAGAGATGAAAATAGAAAGGGAGAAGAAAGGATTAATTAATATCGAGTTAAAATGATTATTAAGCAGAGAAGACGATGGAAAAAAAACTTAATAGGTCTTCAGGGCAATTTTAAATCACGCATAGTTCCTCGCTTTATTCTTCTGTCAATATGATTTCTTTATTTGTTTTTTATATTATTTATAATTACTGAAGCAATTAATTGTTAAAAAAATCTATAAAATCAATGATAACTATAAAGTTATAATAATTACTGATTCTAAACATCGATGCAATCAGCCCAAATAAAACTTACAATTTGATATTTCTGTTAGTATATCTATTTTTAGCATACTTTAAAACATGGAATTATGGAATATGAATCCATTTAAGTAAGTAGTTGTCTAAACAATAATTCGCAATGTTGAACAATTTATAGTAACGAGTTTGATAAGAGAGGCGCAGTGTAATAATATCAATATTAATGCCTTATAAGTAATTTCCAAAATGGTTCTCTTTTGTCTGAATGTAATATAGGTATGGCACATTTCAATCGAGCAGAAATTTTATCACGAAGAAGTAAAATAACTTAGATATGAATTTTCAAAAGTGATCAATTTTAAAAATAAAATAATAACTCGAAATTATAATCATTCTCTCAATTTTATGTCAATCTTTTTTTTTTAAGTCGATTCATCCGCCGTAATTGTGATATTTTTTATGTGGCTGCAGAGGATTATGAGATGATTGAATATTTTACAATTAAATCACTCGATTTAAAACATAATGCGATTCTAAGCAACAACAAATAATTTCAATTCTGAATTATTTAAACATTGCGAAAAAAAGGCGTTTAACTCTCCGACGTGTGCGTGAACCCAAGAGAGATGTGTAACTTTTCCACGACTCCTCCACACTCGTCTCGATCCTCTCCGTCTCTTTTCCACACCAAGGATTATATAACTTATTATTGTTGTTATCCTGTCGCCGGCGGGGAAATTACAGAACGCCTAATTGTACATAATGGGCTCTGATACCGCATGCGTTTTGCGCGATTACAAATTGTGCTTGGCAAACTTCCTCACTGTGGCAAAAAAACAACAGCAACGCAGAAACAACACAGCCCAGAAAGGAACGAAAGAGAGAAAAAGAAAATAATGTGCGCGAAACGTGCGATCGTGATGTGACGAATTGTGTATGAAGAAATTTTATTGACTAATCAAACAAGGATTCGTATTTTTTCGAGAAATTGTATGTCTGAGAATATTTATACATTTTTACTTTTATTTAGTAAGTAAAGGATTTTTTTAAATAGAGCGATTTTTTTTATTTTCAGATTTGACTAAATATTTAAGAAACTCTGAGAAATTATAAAACCGGGAAAAAAGACCTATAGTCAATCACTCAACACAATTGTACATATTGTTATAATAAATTTTGTAAATTTTTGTTGTCATATTGTCTGAATAAAGATATTTTATATTATTTATATATACAGGGAGCTTTTTTTATCAGTATACATTTCCCCTATGTATACCTGCAAAATACGCGAGTCAAATGCATTAATGTATGTGTGTTTAGTTGCCTATAACACGCAACTGAACATACATATGGCAAATAGGCAACTAAACATACACACATTAATCGGTTCAATGCGTTTGACTCGCGTTTTTTGCAGGTACACACAGGAGATAGGCAAAGACCGAATTAAAGAAATTCCAATGTACAAAATTGAGACATAATTTAAATTAATTAAATACAAGTGGACAAGAAGCATCTCTGATGGGATTTGAACTCATATCCCTTGATTTCTAGCCGAGTGCGTTACCAACTACTCCACAGAGATAGGTTTGCGCTGTGTATCGTCCTCGGGTATATGATACCGCCTGTCTCAGTGGTGTAGTTGGATAAAAAAAAAAACAAGAGTGATGGAAAATTTTTAAAAACCTTAGTGGAAGAGTATGAAATCAAAGATAAACTACGTTTCGTATGGTAATGTAAAATGTAAGGGTGCGATTAAGTATAATAAAAAAAGGAAGAACCATAAGTTAGAATAACAATAAAGGAAGAAAATAAAACTAATATTGAAAAAGATAAAAACAAAGCAAACACTTTCAGATCACCCAACGCTCTTCGCTTCGAGATATTTCCCAACAGATAACCCACACTGCAGAATGCACTTATTTGAATAATGCACGCTTAAACCAAACAAACGAAACAAAAAAAGGAGCGAAAAACAAAGCACCGATTGATTCCCCACATAAACATTATTTCCGTACATAAAATATACCCAATAATTCTATTGTTTCGATATCTCTCCTCCATGCATTCAATAGTTACAATTTTTTTATTAAGGCAGACAATTTGTATTTTGTTTGAGCGGGAAAATGCCCGTGTGGCTGCTTGGGCGGTTTTGAGCCGTTGGCGAGAAAAGGACGAAGACAATCGCGAAGGCGAAGGCGTATTGTTGTTGTTGTTCGCGGGATGCTGTGTGTTTGGGAAAGTTTCGAGCGAGACGACCAGGAAATGCTATCTGGGTCGGAAAGAGAGGCGCTTTGCTCTTACACAATATACGATTTTTTTAAATTATTTTTTGGTGTGTGATCAGAAATTGATTTTATTTGTTTATTTATTGTCAGCCCAACGACTAATTTTATAAAAACAATGAATTAATTATTTAAATCAATATTTTTGTCTATTTTTAATGTTTCCAATGCGTTAGAAAAATGTAAATACTAAGAGACAAAACAACTTTTTCATTTTTTCTTATAGAATTTTCTCATAATTAATGAATTGTAAATACTTCTATGTTTCTCCATTTTATGTCCGATGTTGAACTTCTCTTATATATACAAACATTTTTATTTATGAAGATTTTATAGGGTTAAATTTACAATTAATTAAGAAATTGTAAATTTAACCCTATAAAATCTTCATAAATAAAAATGTTTGTGTATATTTGTGTAATATATAAATTATTAAGGTAGAAATACCGATGGCTTATAAGACAACATTCGAAGTACTTTAAGAAATTTATTGTGACTTAATTGTAAAATCTTCATTAATATTTTTTTTGTAAACGTTTCACCAAATGATAAGTGAGAAAATTATTCAATAAACATCGCCTTTTCTTTCCATTCAAAACTGATTTATTTTCTAACACCGCGTTTCAAAATTGAATGATTTACAACCCGAACTCGTTTATATTCCCCTCATTTCTCTTTCACCTCCACGCGCAATTAACGCGTTAATTAAATGTCAATAAAATTATTAAGAAAAAAATTGAGCCCCACAGGAGAATTAAACCAAAAAATAAAACAAGATCTAATTTATTCCCATTGTTTCGCGTCTTTGGCGATATTTCTTCCGTTATTGACGTTCCCATTTATACCGAGGCTGATGAAAATAGGCCGAAACGCTAATACTTTATCCATAATTGACACTTTGATAATGCGAAAGAAAGAAAAAAATGGGTGGATAAATAATTTATTTGTAACGTGAAACCGGGCATAAATTCAGGTTGAGTTATACATTAGTGGTTGAAAGTTAGAACGTTTAGGACGTTATAAATGGTTTTATTTATTTGTTTAGACAAATAAACAAATATTTTCTCATCTGGAACTTGCTGAAACATATTGCAGTAATTAATAAATATTTTTTATTTATTTTACGGAATCTCTACTACTACTACAATATCTTTATTCAAAGTTATTTGTTTTACATATATTTACAATATATTATGGTATATTTGTTTCTTTCTTGCTTGCTTGAACAGACTATCGACCTACGGAATCTCTATTATACAATATGTTTCATTTACAAAAAAACTAATGAAATATATATATATATATATATATATATTCAATGAAAATAATAATTAGCTTAAATTTTATTTAACATACGTGAAACTAGTATTTATTCGAACAGTTTTGCTTTTTAAGGCATTATAAAGAGTGAATAACAAATAAACTGACAATCCTATATATTATCAGGCAATGAGGGATTGCATGATCGGTGAATTCCAAATCTCGTCGCTGTCGTTGTCCCAGCTTTTATTGCCCTCTTAATAATACCTTAAAAAAATCGAAACTAGTTGAGTAAATAGAAAAAAAAGTTAAACAAATCAAGTATAATTTAGTTTAAACCTTCCATTGCAATAGTTCAAAATGTTTCACTAAGTGATAAATGAGAAAATCATTCAAGAAACAGAAATTTGCGTTCATTTTTTTTTCTACAATAAAAAATTAACACACAAGAATCATTGATAAAGAAGAAACATAATTTAATAAGTAGTAAATTAATACGTAATAATCATTAATATTAAAACTATGCTTTAAGAGTTTTAATGTAATTCAATATTAATAAATTCAATACTTTATTAATCTACAAAAAAATAATAATTGCATGTTAAAATCATAAATTTCATAAATAATTCGTATTCCCATATTTTACAATTTTATCCTTCTCCCATATTTCTTTCTCTTATATTAATTTACATCAAAGAAACCATGTTCAACCGGACATAAAACCAATTTGTATACGAATAGTCGCTTAATCCAGTGAAAACACACCATTTTTTTGCATAATAATTTCCTGCAGTGTCGAAATTAATTCTCACAACACAATTTACAACGCAAAAATGGCATCCATTAGCCACACACACGGCTCGTGTATCGGTATCAATTTGTAAGCCGATTTCTATGAGTCGAGTTTTGCTAATGTTATGCAAGCGCACCGCGCCGGCCGTTTCTAATTCACAATTCAGAACGGATCTTCGTGCATTCGGGCTTTTGTCCGATGGATATATACTAATCTTTCTATTTTTACGTTTTCGAGTCGTGCGTTGGGGTTTTTATTGTTCAGGTTTGTCCGAATGGAGTGCATTAGAAATTTGATTTTGGATTTTGAATTGAATGCATTAGAAAATTTAACCGGAATGTATTAGGAAGCGTGAATGAGAAGCTGATTGTGTTTTTATTCTCTTGTTAAATATAGTTCAAAGATTGTTTTATGAATATATGTATATTTAGTTAAATAATTAGGATGCATTTTAATCAAGATATTTTGATTATTCGTTTCACCACGAAATAAATTAGAAATTAATTCTTCCTTTCTTTCTTAATCTTATCCTCTTTTACCCGTATTGGGTGTCGAGAGAAATTAATTAAAATATAATATTTATAATAAAACGATAAATTAATTAAAGAAATTTCGTTTAATTAAAATTTTACATAAATTAATATTCTTCACCTGAAGAAGCTACAGCGTAATGAAACAATTGTAGTGAACTTAAATAAAAAATAGTTGAAAATCAAAAATATTTTATTTATTCATATACTAAAGAAAGAAATTTCACTTAAATTCAATTTTACGTAAATTCTTCATTAAGTATATTTACAGTAAAACATACAAAAAAATTGCAAGAAACGACAACGCGATGTAAATGTAGATTGATTAAATTATATATTTAATAATATAATTAGAAAAAATAGTTGCAGTACTTAATTAACATAGGGACGAATGACATGCACATAGAGTTTTACGAAAATAAAGTAAGAATAATAATAGTTACGATTTTCAGTAATTAATAAATGCCGAAACAAACCGCAAACTTATACAATTGAGTAATTAAGTACTGCAACTATTTTTTATAATTATATTATTAAATATACAATTTAATCAATCTACATTTACACCGCGTTGTCGTTTCTTGCAATTTTTTCTGTAATCGTAATAAAAACCAACAGCGATTGGCCGTCTGAAAAAGGTTATTGGAAATTATAGGTGGGATTTGATACTACCGTGATTTTACACTCCGTTGACTGCCTAACCATATACGTCCGGCCGCTATCACTTAACTTAATGAGCCAAGGTAGTAATGCCGCATGAGCTCATTAATTAATGCGCAGATTGCTATATTTCATTTAACAAATGGCTGCCATTCGAGATTTCACACCATTGGCTCAAAACGACACACGCGTTTGAAAGTCAGTTTAAATAAGTAATAATTGTAATTATCGTTTTTTTTTTAAATTAAGTATTACATTTATTTGTTGTAATTCTTTTTCTAATATTAATTAGAGTAAATCCTGTTTGACAATAAAGTGTTGTTATTAAAAAAAATGTATAGTTGTGGAAAAGTATAGAAGTTTTTATTATTTAATGTAATTTAATGTAATGTTAGAAAAACCGTGGAGTTAACCATTATTACGAATTTTTTATGTTTTTTTTTGGGGGGGGGGGAGAAAAAAATCATCAAAATTTGAATATTTTGTAAGGGGTACCCCTTGGAAAAAAGAGGATTTTCGTGAAAATTTCATAAATCTCGGAATAACTTCAAATTACACCAAAATGTTTCCAATAAATGGCAGCATCGACTGTTATGCAGGGCAAACAGCTTTTGCACAGCAGGGGTGTAAATCAGGTCTTTCAAAAATGAACAAAAAAATTGTCAAATTTTGCGATTTTTTTCTAGACTAGTACAATACCCCAATTTTAATTAATTTTCAAACAGAATATGGATAATATCATCCTGAATTATTTTCTTTAAGTTTTAATATTCTATCTCATCTGTGGAGAAAGTTATCTTAGTTTAATCAACGTGGCGTCCGAAAGCGTCGCTCGACGCGTCTTGCTTAAACCGTTTCCGTAAGGCTCCATATAAATCGGAGTCAGTTCAAATCGACTAAATGGATTCGAAATGATTTTTATTTTAGAAAAATAAATATTCTAAATTACTTCTAATATCTTTAAGAGTATTTGATAACATTTTCAGATTTGTTTGGAAGAAAAAAAATCATCGAAATTTGAATATTTTCTAAGGAAAAAGTGAATTTTCGTGAAAAATCATAATCTCGCGGAATAACTTCAAATTACACCATAATGTTTCCAATGAATGGGAGCATCAACTGTATAAATTTAAGCTATGTAGAGCAAATAGTTTTTGTACAGCAGGGTTATAATTGAGGCCTTTGAAAATTGAGCGAAAAAGTCGTCCATATTTGAGATTTTTTCTAGAAAACCATAAAACTTCTACTTCTATGATTTTCACTGAGAAATATGGAAAAATCCTTCCTAAATCCCATTCTTCAAGTTTCAATATTCTGTCTCATCTATGAAGAAAGTTATCTTAGTTTAAACAACGTCACGTCCGAAAGCGTCGATCGGCGCGTTACGCTTAAACCGTTCCCGTAAGGCTCCATGTAAATCGGACTCGTTAATTCAAATGGACTAAATGGACCCGAAATATTTGTTATTTTGGGAAAATGAATATCCTACATTACTTCTTGTATCCTAAAGAGTCTTTGAGATTTTTTTCAGATTTTTTTGTGAGAAAAAAAAATCATCGAAATTTGAATATTTTATCCTTTGGAAAAAAGTGGATTTTCGTGAAAAATCCAAAACTCGCGGAATATCTTCAAATTACACCATAATATTCCCAATGAATGGGAGTATCTAGTGTATAAATGTAAACTATGTAGAGCAAATAGTTTTTGTATATCTGGGGTATAATTGAGTCCTTTGAAAAATGAACGAAAATATTGTCGAAATTTGCGATTTTTTCTAGACAACCATAAAACTCCCACTTTAATTATTTTTAGTTTAAAATGTGTATAAATTCTTCCTGAATTCCATTCTTTAAGTTTCAATATTCTGTCTCATCTATAAAGAAAGTTATTTAAGATTAATCAACGTCGCGTCCGAAAGCGTCGATCGGCGCGTCTCGCATAAACCGTTCCCATAAGGATCCATGTAAACAGGACTCATCAATTCAAAAGGATTGATAAACCCAAATAGATTTTTTTTTCTGAAAAAATTAATATACCACGATATTTTTAACATATTAAAGAGTCTTTGAAATTTTTTTTAGAATTTTTTGTAAGAAAAAAAATTGTATGGGAATTTGAATATTTTGTACCCCTTGGAAAAAATTGGATTTTCGTTAACATTTTGAAAATCTCGGATTGACATCAAAAGCTGATTGTCTCACTAACTCATCCTAGACGCATTAGGTATCTGTATCTATATCTTGCATTTGCTAAAATTGTAAGATTTATAAGGTGGAGCACGCATTATGATTGTAACGCTGGCGTTGGTCACTTGAGGGATAATCCAAGGATGTTCATTTAAAAAAAGTACAAGTTTTGCTTTTAAAAGCAAAACACTTCAGAAACAAATTGGTGACAGCAGCCCACAACAATTATTTATTATATATAAACATTTTATTTGTCAGAGCTGTGTTAAATTACATTACACAATATTTACATTATTACAATAATTTCCAAATTGTGAAGCCTCGGAAAATGGCAATTGACCGTTAGTCTTTCTTCTTAATTTATTTATTCGCGATTGATTTCATTCAGTGCATCCAAAAATAAGACGGTGATTCAAAACACAACGAAACGAAAGAAGAAAAAAAGAAAATCAATGGGTTATTATGTCATCCCGATTATGTGTGCGTATGCAAATCGGCAGCGATTCGGCTGAATGTAAATGACCATAAATTACGGAGTATTAACAGTAAATCTGAGCAGCCAGTGACAAATTCAGCGCGATCAAGGCTGTTTGCATCTTCGGCGATCCGGCGACTACCCGTCAGCCTTGGGAATTGGAATTGGTCTATAATTTTGTAGATTCGGCGATTATTGTGATGTATGGATTTATTGAAATTCGCAAGGTGAGAAATAATTAAATGATTCAATTAAGTCGATAATGAAAAAAAATTACAAAAAGAACACTGCGCTTCAAAAATTTATAACCAAACAACTTAATTTATAATAATAATAATCTTTATTGACAGATATATACAGAAAATATACAAAATAAATAATAAACATTAACAAACTCAAATGTATAATTTATATCTGTTAATTGGCTATCGACCAGAGCCTGCAAAATAATTTATTAAATAAAAAATTCAAATATTTCTTTTCCATATACACAAAGATCTGTATTAAGAGGAAAACCATTTCACATTTACAACATTTATGTATACAACATATTTAGTCTATCTTTGTTTTTGATTAATTACAAAAATTTAGCAACAATAAAAAATCCGATTATTATCTCCAAAAAACTGAGTTAGTCATTAATAATAAGAAAAAGTGAATTATCCTTAAAACCATATACGGTCCGTTTCACTTCACATTTCATCCTGCAAGATTGATTACGACCGTTTTAAAACCTCGTTTTCGTATCTCTGAAATTACTTTAAAAAATGCATTTTCGCGTAAACATAATTTCGTTCTCGTTCATATTTGATTATTTAATGATAAGTTGGCGAAGTGAATTTATGGCACAAGTGTTAATTCGGAATGCCGACTGTTTTTATTTTATGTAATTGTGCCGAGCGAGAAATGCAAGGGAATACAGGTTTTGTTTTAGGGACACGCGCGATACAAAAAGTTGACATTGCA